>JAVHYY010000773.1:0-15329 GCA_035221665.1 Okamejei kenojei
CAGATACCTCTCTCTCCCACCCACCCCCCGCCATCTCCAGCTCTAGCTTTTCGCTCTATCTACAGCTCCCATCTCCAGCTCTAGTTTTCGCCCATCACCAGCTCATCTACAGCTCTAGATGTGCTCCAGCACCAGCTGCTTTCGCTCCAAGATCCAGCTCATCACAGCTCTAGCTTTTGCCCATCTCCAGCTCAATCTCAGGTCGAGCTATTGCTCATCTCCAGCTCCATCTCCGGGTCTAGCTTTTGCTCCATCTCCAGCTCCATCTCCAGATCTAGCTTTTGCTAAATCTCTAGAACCATCACCGGGTCTTGCTTTTGCTCCATCTCCAGCTCCATCTCCAGGTCTGCTATTGCTCCATCTCCAGCTCCATCTCCAGGTCTAGCTTTTGCTCCATCTCCAGCACCATCTCCAGGTCTATCTTTTGCTCCATATCCAGCTCCATCGCCAGGTCCATCTTTTGCTCCATCTCCAGCTCCATCGCCAGGTCTACCTTTTGCTCCATCTCCAGCTCCATCGCCAGGTCTAGCTCTCGCTCCATCTCCAGCTCCATCTCCAGGTCTAGATCTCGCTCCATCTCCAGCTCCATCTCCAGCTCTAGCTCTCGCTCCATCTCCAGTTCCATCTCCCGGTCTATCTCTCGCTCCATCTCCAGCTCCATCTCCAGGTCTAGCTCTCGCTGCATCTCCAGCTCTATGTCCAGCTCGAGCTCGAGCTCCATCTCCAGCTCCATCTCCAGGTCTAGCTCCCGCTCCATCTCCAGCTCCATCTCCAGGCCTAGCTCTCGCTCCATCTCCAGCTCCAACTCCGGGTCTAGCTTTCGCTCCATCTCCAGGTCAAGCATTCGCTCCATCTCCAGCTCCATCTCCATGTCTAGCTTTTGCTCCATCTCCAGCTCCATCTCCGGGTCTAGCTTTTGTTCCATCTCCAGCGCCATCTGCAGGTCCTGCTTTTGCACCATCTCCAGCACCATCTCCAGGTGTAGCTTTTGCTCCATCTCCAGCTCCGTCTCCAAGACTAGCTTTTGCTCCATCTCCAGCTCCATCTCCAGGTCTAGCATTTGCTCCATCTCCAGCTCCATCTCCAGGTCTATCTTTTGCTCCATATCCAGCTCCATCGCCAGGTCCGTCTTTTGCTCCATCTCCAGCTCCATCGCCAGGTCTACCTTTTGCTCCATCTCCAGCTCCATCGCCAGGTCTTGCTTTTGCTCCTTCTTCAGCTCCATCGCCAGGTTTAGCTTTAGCTCCAACTCGAGCTCCATCGCCAGGTCTCGATTTTGCTCCATCTCCAGCTCCATCGCCAGGTCTCGCTTTTGATCCATCTCCAGCACCATCTCCTCAGGTCTAGCTTTTGCTCCCCATCTCCAGCTCCATTCACAAGACTAGCTTTTGTGCTCCATCTCCAGCTCCATCTCATCCCCGGTCTTCTCTCGTTCCATCTCAGCTTCCATCACCCCCGGTTTAGCTCTCGCTCCATCTCCAGCTGCATCTCCAGGTCTAGATCTCGCTCCATCTCCAGTCTATGTCCAGCTCGAGCTCGAGCTCCATCTCCAGCTCCATCTCCAGGTCTAGCTCCCGCTCCATCTCCAGCTCCATCTCCAGGCCTAGCTCTCGCTCCATCTCCAGCTCCATCTCCGGGTCTATCTTTCGCTCCATCTCCAGGTTTAGCATTCGCTCCATCTCCAGCTCCATCTCCATGTCTAGCTTTCGCCCCATCTCCAGCTCCATCAGGTCTAGCTTTCGCTCCATCTCCAGCTCCAGGTCTAGCTTTCGCACAATCTCCAGCTCCATCTCCATGTCTAGCTTTCGCTTCATCTCCAGCTCCCTCTCCAGGTCTAGCTTTCGCTCCATCTCCAGCTCCATCTCCATGTCTAGCTTTCGCTCCATCTACAGCTCCATCTCCAGCTCTAGCTTTCGCTCCATCTACAGCTCCATCTCCAGCTCTAGTTTTCGCCCCATCACCAGCTCCATCTCCAGGTCTAGCTTTTGCTCCATCTCCAGCTCCATCTCCAGGTCTAGCTTTTGCTCCATCTCCAGCTCCATCTCAAGCTCTAGCTATTGCTCCATCTCCAGCTCCATCTCCAGGTCTAGCTTTTGCTCCGTCTCCAGCTCCGTCTCCAGGTCTAGCTTTTGCTCCGTCTCCAGCACCACTTCCGGGTCTAGCTTTTGCTCCATCTGTAGCTCCGTCTCCAAGTCTAGCTTTTGCTCCATCTCCAGCTCCATCTCCAGGTCTAGCTTTTGCTCCATCTCCAGCTCCATCGCCAGGTCTACCTTTTGCTCCATCTCCAGCTCCATCGCCAGGTCTACCTTTTGCTCCATCTCCAGCTCCATCGCCAGGTCTTGCTTTTGCTCCATCTCCATCTCCATCGCCAGATCTAGCTTTAGCTCCAACTCCAGCTCCATCGCCAGGTGTCGCTTTTGCTCCATCTCCAGCTCCATCGCCAGGTCTCGCTTTTGCTCCATCTCCAGTTCCATCTCCAGGTCTAGCTATTGCTCCATCTCCAGCTCCATCTCCAGGTCTAGCTTTTGCTGCATCTCCAGCTCCATCTCCAGGTCTAGCTTTTGCTCCATTCTCTGCTCTTTATCAATCTCCAGTTCTAGCTTTTGCTTCCATCCTCCAGCTCCATCTCTGGTCTAGTTTTGCGCCATCTCCAGCTCCATCTCCAGGTCTAGCTTTTGCTCCATCTCTCCACACCATCTCCGGTCTAAAAGCTTTTGCTCCATCTCCAGCTCCGTCTCCAAGACTAGCTTTTGTTCCATCTCCAGCATCTCCAGGTCTAGCTTTTGCTCCATCTCCAGCTCCATCTCCAGGTCTATCTTTTGCTCCATCTCCAGCTCCATCGCCAGGTCTATCTTTTGCTCCATCTCCAGCTCCATCTCCAGCTCCATCGCCAGGTCTACCTTTTGCTCCATCTCCAGCTCCATCGCCAGGTCTTGCTTTTGCTCCATCTCCAGCTCCATCGCCAGGTCTAGCTTTAGCTCCAACTCCATCTCCATCGCCAGGTCTCGCTTTTGCTCCATCTCCAGCTCCATCGCCAGGTCTCGCTTTTGCTCCATCTCCAGCACCATCTCCAGGTCTAGCTTTTGCTCCATCTCCAGCTCCGTCTCCAAGACTAGCTTTTGCTCCATCTCCAGCTCCATCTCCCGGTCTATCTCTCGTTCCATCTCCAGCTCCATCACCCGGTCTAGCTCTCGCTCCATCTCCAGCTCCATCTCCAGGTCTAGCTTTTGCTCCGTCTCCAGCTCCGTCTCCAGGTCTAGCTTTTGCTCCGTCTCCAGCACCACCTCCGTGTCTAGCTTTTGCTCCATCTCTAGCTCCGTCTCCTAGTCTAGCTTTTGCTCCATCTCCAGCTCCAACTCCAGGTCTAGCTTTTGCTCCGTCTCCAGCTCCGTCTCCAGGTCTAGCTTTTGCTCCATCTCCAGCTCCATCTCCAGGTCTATCTTTTGCTCCATCTCCAGCTCCATCGCCAGGTCTATCTTTTGCTCCATCTCCAGCTCCATCGCCAGGTCTACATTTTGCTCCATCTCCAGCTCCATCGCCAGGTCTTGCTTTTGCTCCATCTCCATCGCCAGATCTAGCTTTAGCTCCAACTCCAGCTACATCGCCAGGCCTCCATATAACCATATAACCATATAACAATTACAGCACGGAGACAGGCCCTCTCGGCCCTTCCAGTCCGTGCCGACCATTTGTTTTCCCCTAGTCCCATCTACCTGCACTCAGACCATAGCCCTCCATTCCCTTCACGTCCATATACCTATCCACTTTACTTTTAAATGTTAAAATCGATCCTGCCTCCACCACCTCTGCTGGACGCTCATTCTACACAGCCACCACCCTCTGAGTAAAGAAGTTCCCTCTCACGTTACCCCTAAACTTCTGTCCCTTAATTCTCATGTCATGCCCTCTTGTTTGAATCTTCCCTACCCTCAATGGGAAAAGCTTATCCACGTCAACTCTGTCTATCCCTTTCATCATTTTAAAGACCTCAATCAAGTCCCCCCTTAACCTTCTGCGCTCCAAAGAATAAAGACCTAACTTGTTCAACCTTTCTCTGTAACATAGTTGCTGGAACCCTGGCAACATTCTAGTAAATCTCCTCTGTACTCTCTCGCTTTTGCTCCATCTCCAGCTCCATCGCCAGGTCTCGCTTTTGCTCCATCTCCAGCTCCATCTCCAGGTCCAGCTCTCGCTCCATCTCCAGCTCCATCTCTAGGTCTATCTCTCGCTCCATCTCCAGCTCCATCTCCCGGTCTATCTCTCGCTCCATCTCCAGCTCCATCTCCCGGTCTAGCTCTCGCTCCATCTCCAGCTCCATCTCCAGGTCTAGATCTCGCTCCATCTCCAGCTCCATCTCCAGATCTAGCTCTCGTTCCATCTCCAGCTCCGTCTCCCGGTGTATCTCTCGCTCCATCTCCCGCTCAATCTCCAGGCCTAGCTCTCGCTCCATCTCCATCTCCATCTCCAGGTCTAGCTATTGCTCCATCTCCAGCTCCATCTCCAGGTCTAGCTTTTTATGCATCTCCAGCTCCATCTCCAGGTCTAGCTTTTGCTCCATCTCCTGCACCATCTCCAGGTCTAGCTTTTGCTCCATCTCCAGCTCCATCTCCAGTTCTAGCTTTTGCTTCATCTCCAGCTCCATCTCCTGGTCTAGCTTTTCCGCCATCTCCACCTTCATCTCTAGGTCTAGCTTTTGCTCCATCTCCAGCACCATCTCCGGGTCTAACTTTTGCTCCATCTCCAGCTCCGTCTGCAAGACTAGCTTTTGCTCCATCTCCAGCTCCATTTCCAGGTCTAGCTATTGCTCCATCTCCAGCTCCATCTCCAGGTCTATCCTTTGCTCCATCTCCAGCTCCATCGCCAGGTCTATCTTTTGCTCCATCTCCAGCTCCATCTCCAGCGCCATTGCCAGGTCTACTTTTTTATTTTTTTTTTATTCTTTTGCTCCATCTCCAGCTCCATCTCCAGCTCCATCGCCAGGTCTACCTTTTGCTCCATCTCCAGCTCCATCGCCAGGTCTCGCTTTTGCTCCATCTCCAGCTCCATCGCCAGGTCTCGCTTTTGCTCCATCTCCAGCACATCTCCCGGTCTATCTCTCGTTCCATCTCCAGCTCCATCACCCGGTCTAGCTCTCGCTCCATCTCCAGCTCCATCTCCAGGTCTAGATCTCGCTCCATCTCCAGCTCCATCTCCAGGTCTAGCTCTCGCTCCATCTCCAGCTCCATCTCCTGGTCTATCTCTCGCTCCATCTCCAGCTCCATCTCCATGTCTAGCTCTAACTCCATCTCCAGCTCCATCTCCAGGTCTAGCTCTCGCTCCATCTCCAGCTCTATGTCCAGCTCGAGCTCGAGCTCCATCTCCAGCACCATCTCCAGGTCTAGCTCCCGCTCCATCTCCTGCTCCATCTCCAGGTCTAGCTTTTGCTCCATCTCCAGCTCCAGGTGAAGCTTTCGCACCATCTCCAGCTCCATCTCCATGTCTAGCTTTCGCTCCATCTCCAGCTCCCTCTCCAGGTCTAGCTTTCGCTCCATCTACAGCTCCATCTCCAGCTCTAGCTTTCGCCCCATCACCAGCTCATCTCCAGCTCTAGATTTTGCTCCATCTCCAGCTATCTTTCGCTCCATCTCCAGCTCCATCTCCATCTCTAGCTTTTGCTCCATCTCCAGCTCCATCTCCAGGTCTAGCTTTTGCTCCATCACCAGCTCCATCTCCGGGTCTAGCTTTTGTTCCATCTCCAGCTCCATCTTCAGGTCTAGCTTTTGCTCCATCTCCAGCTCCATCACCGGGTCTTGCTTTTGCTCCAACTCCAGCTCCATATCCAGGTCTAGCTATTGCTCCATCTCCAGCTCCATCACCAGGTCTAGCTTTTGCTCCAACACCAGCTCCATCTCCAGGTCTAGCTTTTGCTCCATTTCCAGCTCCACCTCCAGGTCTAGCTTTTGCTCCATCTCCAGCTCCATCTCCAGGTCGAGCTATTGCTCCATCTCCAGCTCCATCTCCGGGTCTAGCTTTTGCTCCATCTCCAGCTCCATCTCCAGATCTAGCTTTTGCTCCATCTCTAGAACCATCACCGGGTCTTGCTTTTGCTCCATCTCCAGCTCCATCTCCAGGTCTAGCTATTGCTCCATCTCCAGCTCCATCTCCAGGTCTAGCTTTTGCTCCATCTCCAGCTCCATCTCCGGGTCTAATTTTGTTCCATCTCCAGCGCCATCTGCAGGTCCTGCTTTTGCACCATGTCCAGCACCATCTCCAGGTCTAGCTTTTGCTCCATCTCCAGCTCCGTCTCCAAGACTAGCTTTTGCTCCATCTCCAGCTCATTCTCCAGGTCTAGCATTTGCTCCATCTCCAGCTCCATCTCCAGGTCTAGCTTTTTATGCATCTCCAGCTCCATCTCCAGGTCTAGCTTTTGCGCCATCTCCACCTTCATCTCCAGGTCTAGCTTTTGCTCCATCTCCTGCACCATCTCCAGGTCTAGCTTTTGCTCCATCTCCAGCTCCATCTCCAGTTCTAGCTTTTGCTTCATCTCCAGCTCCATCTCCTGGTCTAGCTTTTTCCGCCGCCATCTCCAGCTTCATCTCTAGGTCTAGCTTTTGCTCCATCTCCAGCTCCAGGTGAAGCTTTCGCACCATCTCCAGCTCCATCTCCATGTCTAGCTTTCGCTCCATCTCCAGCTCCCTCTCCAGGTCTAGCTTTCGCTCCATCTACAGCTCCATCTCCAGCTCTAGGCTTTCGCCCCATCACCAGCTCATCTCCAGCTCTAGATTTTGCTCCATCTCCAGCTATCTTTCGCTCCATCTCCAGCTCCATCTCCATCTCTAGCTTTTGCTCCATCTCCAGCTCCATCTCCAGGTTAGCTAGCTTTTGCTCCATCACCAGCTCCATCTCCGGGTCTAGCTTTTGTTCCATCTCCAGCTCCATCTTCAGCTCTAGCTTTTGCTCCATCTCCAGCTCCATCACCGGGTCTTGCTTTTGCTCCAACTCCAGCTCCATATCCAGGTCTAGCTATTGCTCCATCTCCAGCTCCATCACCAGGTCTAGCTTTTGCTCCAACACCAGCTCCATCTCCAGGTCTAGCTTTTGCTCCATCTCCAGCTCCACCTCCAGGTCTAGCTTTTGCTCCAGCTCCATCTCCAGGTCTAGCTATTGCTCCATCTCCAGCTCCATCTCCGGGTCTAGCTTTTGCTCCATCTCCAGCTCCATCTCCAGATCTAGCTTTTGCTCCATCTCTAGCACCATCACCGGGTCTTGCTTTTGCTCCATCTCCAGCTCCATCTCCAGGTCTAGCTATTGCTCCATCTCCAGCTCCATCTCCAGGTCTAGCTTTTGCTCCATCTCCAGCTCCATCTCCGGGTCTAACTTTTGTTCCATCTCCAGCTCCATCTGCAGGTCCTGCTTTTGCACCATGTCCAGCACTCTCCAGGTCTAGCTTTTGCTCCGCTCCCGTCTCCAAGACTAGCTTTTGCTCCATCTCCAGCTCATTCTCCAGGTCTAGCATTTGCTCCATCTCCAGCTCCATCTCCAGGTCTAGCTTTTTATGCATCTCCAGCTCCATCTCCAGGTCTAGCTTTTGCTCCATCTCCTGCACCATCTCCAGGTCTAGCTTTTGCTCCATCTCCAGCTCCATCTCCAGTTCTAGCTTTTGCTTCATCTCCAGCTCCATCTCCTGGTCTAGCTTTTGCGCCATCTCCACCTTCATCTCTAGGTCTAGCTTTTGCTCCATCTCCAGCTCCAGGTGAAGCTTTCGCACCATCTCCAGCTCCATCTCCATGTCTAGCTTTCGCTCCATCTCCAGCTCCCTCTCCAGGTCTAGCTTTCGCTCCATCTACAGCTCCATCTCCAGCTCTAGCTTTCGCCCCATCACCAGCTCCATCTCCAGCTCTAGATTTTGCTCCATCTCCAGCTATCTTTCGCTCCATCTCCAGCTCCATCTCCAGCTCTAGCTTTTGCTCCATCTCCAGCTCCATCTCCAGGTCTAGCTTTTGCTCCATCACCAGCTCCATCTCCGGGTCTAGCTTTTGTTCCATCTCCAGCTCCATCTCCAGGTCTAGCTTTTGCTCCATCTCCAGCTCCATCACCGGGTCTTGCTTTTGCTCCAACTCCAGCTCCATCTCCAGGTCTAGCTATTGCTCCATCTCCAGCTCCATCACCAGGTCTAGCTTTTGCTCCAACACCAGCTCCATCTCCAGGTCTAGCTTTTGCTCCATTTCCAGCTCCACCTCCAGGTCTAGCTTTTGCTCCATCTCCAGCTCCATCTCCAGGTCTAGCTATTGCTCCATCTCCAGCTCCATCTCCGGGTTTAGCTTTTGCTCCATCTCCAGCTCCATCTCCAGATCTAGCTTTTGCTCCATCTCTAGCACCATCACCGGGTCTTGCTTTTGCTCCATCTCCAGTCTCCATCTCCAGGTCTAGCTATTGCTCCATCTCCAGCTCCATCTCCAGGTCTAAATTTTATGTTCCATCTCCAGCGCCATCTGCAGGTCCTGCTTTTGCACCATGTCCAGCACCATCTCCAGGTCTAGCTTTTGCTCCATCTCCAGCTCCGTCTCCAAGACTAGCTTTTGCTCCATCTCCAGCTTCATTCTCCAGGTCTAGCATTTGCTCCATCTCCAGCTCCATATCTCCAGGTCTAGCTTTTTATGCATTCCAGCTCCAACTCCAGGTCTAAGCTTATTGCTCCATCTCCTGCACCATCTCCAGGTCTAGCTTTTGCTCCATCTCCAGCTCCATCTCCAGTTCTAGCTTTTGCTTCATCTCCAGCTCCATCTCCTGGTCTAGCTTTTCCGCCATCTCCACCTTCATCTCAGGTCTAGCTTTTGCTCCATCTCCAGCACCATCTCCGGGTCTAACTTTTGCTCCATCTCCATCTCCGTCTGCAAGAGTAAGCTATTGCACCTCTCCAGCTCTCCAGCTCCCATTTCCAGGTCTTAGCTAGTTGCTCCATCTCAGCTCCCTTCCTACAGGTCTTTGCTCCCCTCTCCCAGCATTGCTCCATCTCCAGCTTTCCATCTCAGCTCCTCTCCAGGGGCTCTCGCCAGGTTTTGCTCCATCACCAGTCCAATCTCCAGCTCCAGCTCGCTCCAGGTCTATACGCTTTGCTCCATCTCCAGCAGCTCCATCGCCAGGTCTCGCTTTTGCTCCACTCCGCTCGCATCGCTTTACCAGCTCCAGGTCTAGCTTTTGCTCCATCTCCAGCTCCATCTCCCGGGTCTACTATCTCTCGTTCCATCTCCAGGTCATCTCGCTCCATCTCCAGCTCTACCCGGTTAGATCTCGCTCCATCTCCAGTCTCTCCATCTCAGGTTCCATCTCCAGGTCTAGCTCTCGCTCGCTCCATCTCCAGCTCCATCTCCTGGTTCTATCTCTCGCTCCATCTCGTCCTCTCCATGTCTAGCTCTAACTGCTCCATCTCCAGCTCCATCTCCAGGTCTAGCTCTCGCTCCATCTCCAGCTCTATGTCCAGCTCGAGATAGACGCCATCTCCAGCACCCATCTCCAGGTATAGCTCCCGCTCCATTCCTGCTCATCTCCGGGTCTAGCTTTCGGTCCATCTCAGGTCTGCTCCTCTCCAGCTCCATCTCCAGAGTCTAGCTTTCGCTTCCATCTCCAGCTCCATCTCCTGGTCTAGCTTTTGCTCCCCATCTCAGCTCCATGAAGCTTTTCCGCACCCATCTCAGCTCCATCTCCATGTCTAGCTTTCGCTCCATCTCCCAGCTCCATCTCTCAGGTCTAGTTTTCGCTCCATCTCACTGCTCCAGGTTCTAGCTCTAGCTCGCCCCATCATCTCTCAGCTCTAGCTCTTAAAATTTTGCCCATCCCATCTCAGCATCTTTCGCTCCATCTCCAGCTCCATCTCCATTGTCTAGCTTTCGCTCCATCTAACCAGCTCATCTCCGAGGTCTAGCTTTTGCTCCATCACCAGCTCCATTCCGTCTAGCTTTTTGTTCATCTGCCAGCTCATCTCCAGGTGGTCTAGCTTTTGGCTCTTCACAGTTTCATCTCAGCTCTTTTGTTCATCTCCAGCACCATCCATCCGGGTCTTACTTTGCTCCATCTTTGCTCCTTTTCCGGCTCCATCTCCAGCTCCATCTCCAGCTCCATCGCCAGGTCTACCTTTTGCTCCATCTCCAGCTCCATCGCCAGGTCTCGCTTTTGCTCCATCTCCAGCTCCATCGCCAGGTCTCGCTTTTGCTCCATCTCCAGCACCATCTCCAGGTCTAGCTTTTGCTCCATCTCCAGCTCCATCTCCCGGTCTATCTCTCGTTCCATCTCCAGCTCCATCACCCGGTCCAGCTCTCGCTCCATCTCCAGCTCCATCTCCAGGTCTAGATCTCGCTCCATCTCCAGCTCCATCTCCAGGTCTAGCTCTCGCTCCATCTCCAGCTCCATCTCCTGGTCTATCTCTCGCTCCATCTCCAGCTCCATCTCCATGTCTAGCTCTAACTCCATCCAGCTCCATCTCCCAGGTCTAGCTCCGTCATCTCCAGCTCTTATGTCCAGCTCGAGCTCGAGCTCCATCTCCAGCACCATCTCCAGGTCTAGCTCCCGCTCCATCTCCTGCTCCATCTCCAGCTCAGGGTCTCCAGCTACAAATTCGGTCCATTGCTCCAGCTCCATAGCATTCTCCAACACCAGCTCCATCTCCTTTTGCTTCATCAGCAGCTACTACATCCAGGTCCTCCATCTCCAGATCTCCATCTACAGCTTTCGCTCCATCTCCAGCTCCATCTCCAGGGTCTCCATCTCCAACATCTCCCATGTCTTTTTTGCTCGATCTCCAGCTCCATGGGTCTAGCTTTTTGTGAGCTTTCGGGTCTAAGCTTTTGTTACATCAGCTCTCCAGCTCTCATCTCCAGCTCCACCTCCGGTGTCTAGCTTTCGCCCATCTCAGCTCCATCACCAGATCTAGCCCTCTCGTTCCATCTCCTGCTCGTCTCCGGGTGTATCTCTCGCTCATCTACCGCCAATCTCCAGGCCTAGCTCTCGCTCCATCTCCAGCTCCAGATCCATCTCTCGGTCTTTGCTTTCGGCTCCATCTCCAGGTCTAGCATTCGCCTCCATTTCCAGCTCCATCTCACAAGGTTCTAGCTTTTCGCTCATCTTCCAGCTCCATCTCACAAGGTCTAGCTTTTGCTCCATCTCCAGTCCAGGTTAGCTCGCACCATCCATCTTCCATGTCTAGCTCGCTCCATCTCCAGCCTCCCTCTCAGGTCTAGCTTTCGCCCATCACAAGCTCATCTCGGCTCTAGATTTTGTCATTTTATTGCCTCCTTCTCCAATCTCCAGCTATCTTTCGCTCCATCCTCCAGCTCCATCTCCATCTCTAGCTTTTGCTCCATCTCCAGCTCCATTCCAGGTCTAGCTTTTGGTCCCAAGCATCAGCACCATCTGTTCCTTCTCCGGGTCTAGCTTTTTTCCATCTCCAGCTCCATCTCAGGTCTAGCTTTTGCTCCATCTCCAGCTCCATCACCGGGTCTTGCTTTTGCTTGCCAACTCCAGCATCCATCCAGGGTACTAGCTATTGCTCCATCTCCAGGCTCCATCACCAGGTCTAGCTTTTGCTCCAAACCAGCTCCCATCTCCAGGTCTAAGCTTTTGCTCCATTATCCAGCTCCACCTCCAGGTCTAGCTTTAGCTGCATCATCCAGCTCTCTCAGGTCTAGCTTTTGCTCCATATCCAACTCTATCTCCAGGTCGAGCTATTGCTCCATCTCCAGCTCCATCTCCAGGTCTAGCTTGCACCCATCCATCTCCAGCGCCTTCATCTCCATATCTAGCTTTTGCTCCATCTCTAGAACCATCATCACCGGGTCTCCATGTCTAGCTTTTGCTCCATCTCCAGCTCCATCTCCGGGTCTAATTTTGTTCCATCTCCAGAGCCAGCTTTTGCTCCATCTCTAGCACTTCTCCAGGTCTAGATTTTGATCCATCTCCAGCTTATCTCCATGGTCTAGATTTTGCCATGTCCAGCACCCATCTCCAGGTCCAATCTTCCGGGTTAGCTTTTTGTTCCATCTCCTGTTCCATCTGCAGGTCACGCTTTTGCTCCATCTTGCATCCGGAGTCCCCAGGGTCTCGCTTTTGTCCATCTCCAGACTCCTGGTCCAGCTCTCGCTCCATCTCCAAGCACATCTCCAGGTCTAGCTCGCTACCTCTACAGCTCCGTCTCCCGGTGTATTTGCTCCCTGCTCAATCTCCAGCACGTTCCAAGACTAGCTTTAGGCTCCATCTCAGCTACATCTCCAGGTCTAGATTTGCTCTCCATCTCCAATCATCCACTCCATCTCCCGTCGCTTTTTATGCATCAATCCAGCTCCATCTCCCGGTCTAGCTTTTGCTCCATCTCCCTGCACGCATCTCCATGGTCTAGCTTTTGCTCCATCTCCAGCTCCATCTCCAGTCCATCTCAGTTTATGCCTTCATTCCAGCTCCATCTCCTGCTCCATCTCCTGTCTAAGCTTTTGCCATTACATCTTCAGGGGTTCGCTCCATCTCCAGGTCAAGCTTTTGCTACATCTCCAGCCACCATCTCCAGGTCTAGTTTTGCTCAATCTCCAGCTCCGTCTCCAAGACTAGCTTTTGCTCCATCTCCCAGCCTCTCATCTCCAGGGCTAGCTTTTGCTCCATCTCCAGCTCCATCTCCAGGTTATCTTTTGCTCCATCTCCAGCTCCTTCGCCAGGTCTATCTTTGGCTCATCTCCAGCTCCATCGCCCAGGTCTTGATTTTGCTCATCTCCAATCAATGCATCGCAAGGTCTAACTTTGCGCCAAACTCCAGATCCATCCCCAGGTTCGCTTTTGCTCCATCTCCAGCTCCATCTCCAGGTCAAGGGACTTTTGCTCCATCTCCAGCAGCCATCTCCAGGTCTAGATTTTTGCTCCCATCTCCAGCTCTGTCTCCTAAGACTAGCTTTATGCTCCATCTCCAGCTCCATCTCAGGACTAGCTTTTGCTCCATCTCCAGCTCCATCTCCAGGTCTATCTTTTGTCCATCTCCAGCTCAATCTCCCCGGTCTAATCTCTCGTTCCATCTCCAGCTCCATCACCCGGTCTAGCTCTGCTCCATCTTCCAGCCCATTTCTGGTCTAGATCTGCTCCATCTCCAGCACCATGTCTCCAGGTGTAGCTATCGCTCCATCGTCCAGCTCCATCTTCCCGGTCTATCTCTCGCTCCATCTCCAGCTCCATCTCCATGTCTAGCTCTCGGCTACATCTCCCAGCTCCATTCCAGGTATAGATCTCGCTTCCCTTCATCTCTATGGTACAGCTCGGGCTCGAGCTCCATCTCCAGCATTTCATCTAGCGTCTAGCTCCCCGCTCCATCTCAGGTCCATCTCACAGGCCTGAGCTCTCGCCTCCATGCTCCGGGTTCTAGCTTTCGCTCCATGTCTCCCGGGTCTAGCATTCGATCCATCTCCAGCTTCCATCTCCAGGTCTAGCTTTCGCCTCCATCTCCTGCTCCAATCTCCAGTTCTAGCTTTTGCTCCATCTCCAGCTCC
The DNA here is from genome assembly GCA_035221665.1 of Okamejei kenojei. Lineage (NCBI taxonomy): Eukaryota > Metazoa > Chordata > Chondrichthyes > Rajiformes > Rajidae > Okamejei > Okamejei kenojei. The sequence continues at coordinate 13,497 of JAVHYY010000773.1, forward strand.
ATCTCCTGGTCTGGCTTTTTGCGCCATCTCCAGCTCCATCTCCAGGTCTAGTTTGGCTATCTCCGCACCAACTCCCAGGTCTAGCTTTTGCTCCTTCTCCTGCTCGCGTCTCCAAGGACTAGCTTTTGTTCCATCTCCAGCTTCTCCAGTCTTGCTTTGCTCCCATTCCAGCTCCATCTCAAGGTCTATCTTGTTTCTCCATCTCCAGTCCATCGCCAGGTCTTAACTTTAGCTCCAACTCCAGCTCATCGACCAGGTCTCGCTTTTGCTCCATCTCCAGCTCCATCGCCAGCAGGTCTATCTTTAGCTCCATCTCCAGCTCCTCTCCAGCTCCATCGCCCATGGTCTTGCTTTTGCTCCAACTCCAGCTCCATCGCCAGGGTCTAGCTTTAGCTCCAATCCATTCTCCATCGCACAGGTCTCGCTTTTGGCTCCATCTTCCAGCTCCATTCGCCAAGGTCTCGCTTTTGCTCCCTCTCCAAGCACCATGTCCAGGTCGAGCTTTTGCTCCTCTCCAGCTCCGTCTCCAAGACAGCTTTTGCTCCATCTCCAGGCTCCATCTCCCGGTCTATCTCTCGTTCCATCTCTAGCTCATCACCGGCGGCTCAAGCTCCGCTCATCTCCATCTCCAGGTCTAGCTTTTGCTCCGTCTCCCAGCTCCCGTCTCCAGGTATAGTTTTTGTTCCGTCTCCAGCTCCACCTCGGGTCTAGCTTTTGCTCCCATCTTATAGAGCTCGTCTCCTAATCTAGCTTTTATGCTCCATCTCCAGCTCATCTCCACGTCTAGCTTTTGCTCCGTCTCCAGCTCCGTCTACAGGTCTAGCTTTTGCTCCATCTCCAGCTCCATCTCCAGGTATATCTTTTGCTCCATTCTCCTGCTCCATCGCCAGGTCTACCCATTTTGCTCATCTCCATGCTCCATCGCCTGGTCTTGTACTTTTGCTCCATCTCATCTACATACGCCAGATCTAGCTTTAGCTCCAACTCCAGCTACATCGACAGGCTCCATACAACCTATAACATATAACAATTACAGCACCCGAGACAGGGCACCTCTCGGTCCTTCCAGTCCGTGCCGACCAATTTGTTTTCCCTCACAGTTCCAGTTTACCTGCACTCAGACCATAGCCCTCCATTCCCTTCACGTCCATATACCTATCCACTTTACATTTAAATGTTAAAATCGATCCTGCCTCCACCCACCTCTGCTGGACGCTTCTATTCCACACAGCCACCCCCTCTGGAGTAAAGAAGTTCCTCTCAACGTTACCCTAAACTTCCTGTCCATTAATTCTCATGTCTGCCCTCTTGTTTGAATCTTCCCTACCCTCAATGGGGGAGAAAGGCTTATCCCACGTCAACTCTGTCTATCCCTTTTCATTCATTTTAAAGACCTCAATCCAAGTCCCCCCTTAACTTCTTGCGCTCCAAAGAATAAAGGACCTACTTGTTCAACTTTCTCTGTAACATAGTTGCTGGAAACCCTGGCAAAATTCTAATAAATCTCCTCTGTACTTCTCCACGCTTTTGCTCCATCTCCAGCTCCATCGCCAGGTCTCGCTTTTGCTCCATCTCAGCTCCATCTCCAGGTCCAGCTCTCGCTCCATCTCCAGTCCATTCTCTAGGTATATCTCTCGCTTCCATCTCCAGCTCCATCTCCGGTCTATCTCTCGCTCCATCTCCAGCTCCATCTCCCGGTCTAGGCTCTGTTCTTCTCCAGCTCCATCGGCCAGGTCTAGATCTCGCTCCATCTCAGCTTCCATCTCCAGATCTAGCTCTCGTTCTTCTCCAGCTCCCGTCTCCGGTGTATCTCTCGCTCCATCTCCCGCTCAA
>JAVHYY010000774.1:0-23381 GCA_035221665.1 Okamejei kenojei
CCTCCATCTCCAGCCTCCGATCTCCAGGTCTAGCTTTCGATCTCAATCTCAGCCCCATCTCCAGGTCTAGCACTTTTGCTCCATATCCAGCCTCGGTCTAGCTTTCGCCACCATCTCCAGCTTCCATCTCCATGCTCTAGCTTTCGCTCCATCTCCAGCCTCCCTCTCCAGGTCTAGCTTTCGTCTATCTACAGCCTCCATCTCCAGCTCTAGCTTTCGCCCCTTCACCAGCCTCCATCTCCAGCTCTAGATTTTGCTCCATCCCCAGCTAGCTTTCGCCTCCATCACCAGCTCCAACTCCAGCTCTAGCCTTTGATCATCTCCAGCCACCATCTCCAGGTCTAGCTTTTGCTCAGCATCTCCAGTCCATCTCCTGTTATAGCTATTGCTCCATCTCCATCACAGGTCTAGCTTTTGCTCCATCACCAGCTCCATCTCAGGTCTAGCTTTTGCACTCCATCTCCAGCTCCACCTCCAGCGTCTAGCTTTTGCCCTTCCATCTCCAGCTCCATCTCCAGGTCTATCTCTTTTGCTCCATCTCCAGCCTCTATTCTTCAAGGCTCTAGTTTTGCTCCATTCCAGCTCCATCTCCAGGCTCTAGTCTATTCCGCTCCATCTCCAGCTCCATCTCCAGGTCTAGCCTTTTGCTCCATCTACCAGCTCTTGTCTCCAGGTCTAGCCTTTTGCCCCTCCATCTCCAGCCCACTCATCATCCAGCTCTAGCATTTGCTGCATCTCAGCTCATCTCCAGGGCCTAGCCTTCTTTGCTCCATCTCAGCCACCTCATCGCCAGTGTTACCTTTTGCTACCACTCCAGCTCCATCTCCAGCGTCTAGCTTTTGCTCATCTCCAGCTCCATATTCCAGGTATAGCTTCGCCTCCATCTCCAACTCCATTCTCCATCTCTAGCCTATCGTCCATCCTCCAGCTACATCTCCAGCTCAGCTTTCGCGTCCATCTGCAGCTCCATCTCCACCTTCTAGCTTTTCGTCCTCCATCTCCAGATCCATCTTCAGGTCAAGCTTATGCCTCCATCATCCAGCACCATCTCCAGCCTCTAGATTTCTCCATCTCCTCTCATCTCCAGGTCTAGCTCTGCTTCCATTATACCAGCTCCTATCTCCAGTTCTAGCTCTCGGCATACATCTCCAGCTCCATCTCCAGCTTAGCTTTCGCTCCCATCTTTAGCCCTCCATCTCTAGCTTAGCTTTCGCTCCAGCACCAGCTCCATCTCCAGTCTAGATTTTGCCTCCTCTCCAGGCTATAGCTCCGCTCCATTTCCAGCTCCATCTCCAGGTCTAGCTCTCGCTCCATCTCCAACTCCATCTCCATCTCTAGCTCTCGCTCCATCTCCAGCTACATCTCCAGCTCCAGCTTTCGCTCCATCTGCAGCTCCATCTCCACCTCTAGCTTTCGCTCCATCTCCAGCTCCATCTCCAGCTCTAGCTTTTGATCCATCTCCAGCTCCATGTCCAGGTCTAGCTTTTGCTCCATCTCCAGCTCCATCTCCAGGTCTAGCTTTTGCTCCATCTCCAGCTCCATCTCCAGGTCTAATTTTTGCTCCATCTCCAGCTCCATCTCCAGGTCTTGCTTTTGCTCCAACTACAGCTCCATCTCCAGGTCTAGCTTTCGCTCCATCTCCAGCTCCATCTCCAGGTCTAGCTTTTGCTCCATCTCCAGCTCCAGGTCTAGCTTTCGCACCATCTCCAGCTCCATCTCCATGTCTAGCTTTCGCTCCATCTCCAGCTCCCTATCCAGGTCTAGCTCTCGCTCCATCTCCAGCTCCATCTCCAGGTCTAGATCTCGCTCCATCTCCAGCTCCATCGCCAGGTCTATCTCTGGCTCCATCTTCAGCTCCATCTCCGGTCTATCTCCGCTCCATCTCCAGTCCATCTCCATGTCTAGCTCTCGCGCTCCATCTCCTGAGCTCCATCTCCAGGCCTAGCTCTCGCTCCATCTCCAGCTCCATCTCCGCGTCTAGCTTTCGCTCCATCTCCAGGTCTAGCATTCTCTCCATCTCCAGATCCATCCCAGGTCTAGGCTTTCGCTCCATCGCCAGCCTCCATCTCCAGGTCTAGCTTTTGCTCCATCTCCAGCTCCAGGTCTAGCTTTCGCACCATCTCCAGCTCCATCTCCATGTCTAGCTTTCGCTCCATCTGCTCCCTATCCAGGTCTAGCTTTCGCTCCATCTACAGCTCCATCTCCAGCTCTAGCTTTAGCCCCTTCACCAGCTCTACATCTCCAGCTCTTGATGTTGCTCCATCTCCAAGCTAGCTTTCGCTCCATCACCAGCTCCATCTCCAGCTCTAGCTTTTGATCCATCTCCAGCTCCTCTCCTGGTCTAGCTTTTGCTCCATCTCCAGCTCCATCTCCATGTCTAGCTATTGCTCCATCTCCATCACCAGGTCTAGCTTTTGCTCCATCACCAGTTCCATCTTCAGGTCTAGCTTTTGCTCCATCTCCAGCTCCACCTCCAGGTCTAGCTTTTACTCCATCTCCAGCTCCATCTCCAGGTCTAGCTTTTGCTCCATCTCCAGCGCTATCTCCAGGTCTAGCTTTTGCTCCATCTCCAGCTCCATCTCTCAGGTCTAGCTATTGCTCCATCTCCAGCTCCGTCTCCAGGTCTAGCTTTTGCTCCATCTCCAGCTCCATCTCCAGCTCTAGCATTTGCTGCATCTCCAGCTCCATCTCCAGGCCTAGCTTTTGCTCCCTCTCCAGCTCCATCGCCAGGTCTACCTTTTGCTCCATCTCCAGCTCCATCTACAGGTCTAGTTTGTGCTCCATCTCCAGCTCCATCGCCAGGTCTTGCTTTTGCTCCAACTCCAGCTCCATCGCCAGGTCTAGCTTTAGCTCCATCTCCATCTCCATCTCCAGGTCTAGCTCTCGCTCCATTTCCAGCTCCATCTCCAGGTCTAGCTCTCGCTCCATCTCCAGCTCCGTCTCCAGCTCTAGCTTTTGCTCCATCTCCAGCTCCGTCTCCAAGACTAGCTTTTGCTCCATCTCCAGCTCCATCTCCAGGTCTAGCTTTTGCTCCATCTCCAGCTCCATCTCCAAATCTAGCTTTCGCTCCATCTCTAGCAACATCTCCAGGTCTAGCTTTTGCTCCATCTCCAGCGTCATCTCCATGTCTAGCTTTTGCTCCATCTCCAGCTCCATCTCCGGGTCTAGCTTTTGTTCCATCTCCAGCTCCATCTGCAGGTCCAGCTTTTGCTCCATCTCCAGCTCCTTCTCCAGGTCTAAGTTTTGCTCCATCTCCAGCTCCATCTCCGGGTCTAGCTATTGCTCCATCTCCAGCTCCATCTGCAGGTCCAGCTTTTGCTCCGTCTCCAGGTCTAGCTTTTGCTCCATCTCCAGCTCCATCTCGAGCTCTAGCATTTGCTGCATCTCCAGCTCCATCTCGAGCTCTAGCATTTGCTGCATCTCCAGCTCCATCTCCAGTTCTAGCTTTTGCTCCATCTCCAGCTCCATCGCCAGGTCTACGTTTTGCTCCATCTCCAGCTCCATCTACAGGTCTAGTTCGTGCTCCATCTCCAGCTCCATCGCCAGGTCATGCTTTTGCTCCATCTCCAGCTCCATCGCCAGGTCTAGCTTTAGCTAGAGCTGCAGATGGAGCTGGAGATGGAGCAAAAGCAAGACCCGGAGATGGAGCTGGAGATGGAGCAAAAGCTAGACCTGGAGAAGGAGCTGGAGATGGAGCAAAAGCAAGACCTGGAGATGGTGCTGGAGATGGAGCAAAAGCTAGACCTGGAGATGTAGCTGGAGATGCGGCAAAAGTTAGACCTGGAGATGGAGCTGGAGATGGAGCTGGAGGTGGAGCAAAAAGCTAGACCTGGACATGGAGCTGGAGATGGAGCAAAAGCTAGACTGGAGACGGCTGGAGATGGAGCAAAAGCTAGACCTGGAGATGGAGCTGGAGATGGAGCGAGGCTAGACCTGGAGATGGAGCTGGAGATGGAGCAAAAGCTAGACCTGGAGATGGTGCCAGGAGACGGAGCAAAAGCAAGACTGGAGATGGAGCTGGAGATGGAGCAATAGCTAGACCTGGAGATGGAGCTGGAGATGGAGCAATAGCTAGACCTGGAGATGGAGCTGGAGATGGAGCAAAAGCTAGACCTGGAGAAGGAGCTGGAGATGGAGCAAAAGCTAGACCTGGAGATTTTGCTGGAGATGGACCAAAAGCCAGACCTGGAGATGTAGCTGGAGATGCAGCAAAAGCTAGACCTGGAGATGGAGCTGGAGATGGAGCAAAAGCTAGACCTGGACATGGAGCTGGAGATGGAGCAAAAGCTAGAGCTGGAGATGGAGCTGGAGATGGAGCGAAAGCTAGCTGGAGATGGAGCAAAATCTAGAGCTGGAGATGGAGCTGGTGATGGAGCGAAAGCTAGAGCTGGAGATGGAGCTGGAGATGGAGCAAAAGCTAGACCTGGAGGTGGAGCTGGAGATGGAGCAAAAGCTAGACCTGGAGATGGAGCTGGTGATGGAGCAAAAGCTAGACCTGGTGATGGAGATGGAGCAATAGCTAGACATGGAGATGGAGCTGGAGATGGAGCAAAAGCTAGACCTGGAGATGGAGCTGGAGATGGATCAAAAGCTAGAGCTGGAGATGGAGCTGGTGATGGAGCGAAAGCTAGCTGGAGATGGAGCAAAATCTAGAGCTGGAGATGGAGCTGGTGATGGGGCGAATGAAAGCTAGAGCTGGAGATGGAGCGAGAGCTAGGCCTGGCTGGAGATGGAGCTGGAGATGGAGCGAGAGCTAGACCTGGCGATGGAGCTGGAGATGGAGCAAAAGCATGACCTGGCGATGGAGCTGGAGATGGAGCAAAAGGTAGACCTGGCGATGGAGTGGAGATGGGAGCCAAAAGCTAGACCTGGTGCTGGAGATGGAGCAAAAAGCTATGACCTGGAGATGGAGCTGGAGATGGAGCGAAAGCTAGACTGGAGATGGAGCTGGAGATGGAGCGAATGCTCTAGACATGGAGATGGATGCGAAAGCTAGACCCGGAGATGGAGTGGGAGATGGAGCGAGTGATTCTTGCTAGGCCTGGCTGGAGATGGAGTGGAGTGGAGCGAGAGCTAGACTGGCGATGGAGCTGGGATGGAGCAAAAGCATTGACTGGCGATGGAGCTGGTGAGATGGAGCAAAAGGTAGACTGGGCGATGGAGCTGGAGATGGAAGCAAAAGCTAGACCTGGAGATGGAGCTGGAGATGCACTCCAAATGCTAGAGCTGGAGGGAGATGGAGCTGGAGATGGAGCAAAAGCTAGACCTGGAGACGGAGCTGGAGATGGAGCAAAAGCTGGACCTGCAGATGGAGCTGGAGATGGAACAAAAGCTAGACCCGGAGATGGAGCTGGAGATGGAGCAAAACTTAGACCTGGTTAGAAGTAGCTGGAGATTTGGAACAAAAGCTGGACCTGCAGATGGAGCTGGAGATGGAAACAAAGCTAGACCGGAGATGGGGCATGGAGATGGAGCAAACGTAAGACCTGGAGAAGGAGCTGGAGATGGAGCAAAAGCTGGACCTGCAGATGGAACTGGAGATGGAGCAAAAGCTGGACCTGCAGATGGAGCTGGAGATGGATCAAAAGCTAGAGCTGGAGATGGAGCTGGAGATGGAGCGAAAGCTAGTGGAGGATGAGTAAAATCTCCTTCTTAGAGCTGGCGATTGGAGCTGGTGATGGAGCGAAAGCTAGAGCTGGAGATGGAGCTGGAGATGGAGCGGAAGCTAGAGCTGGAGATGTAGCTGGAGATGGAGCGAAAGCTAGAGCTGGAGATGGAGCTGGAGATGGAGCGAGAGCTAGACCTGGAGATGGAGCTGGAAATGGAGCGAGAGCTAGACCTGGAGATGGAGATGGAGATGGAGCGAAAGCTAGAGCTGGAGATGGTGCTGGAGATGGAGCGAAAGCTAGACCTGGAGATGGAGCTGGAGATGGAGCGAAAGCTAGAGGTGGAGATGGAGCTGCAGATGGAGCGAAAGCTGGAGCTGGAGATGTAGCTGGAGATGGAGCGAGAGCTAGAGATGGAGATGGTGTTGGAGACGGAGCGAGAGCTAGACCTGGAGATGGAGCTGGAAATGGAGCGAGAGCTAGACCTGGAGATGGAGCTGGAGATGGAGCTAAAGCTAGACCTGGCGATGGAGCTGGAGTTGGAGCAAAAGCAAGGACCTGGCGATTTGAGCTGGAGTGGAGCACAAACTAAACTGTAGATGGAGCTGGAGATGGAGCAAAAGGTAGAGCTGGCGATGGAGCCTGGGAGATGGAGAGAAAAAGCTAAGGACCTGGAGATGGAGCTGGAGATGCAGCAAATGCTAGAGCTGGAGATGGAGCTGGAGATGGAGCAAAAGCTAGACCTGGAGACGGAGCTGGAGATGGAGCAAAAGCTAGACTGGAGATGGAGCTGGAGATGGAAAACAAAGCAATAGCTAGACCTGGAGATGGAGCTGGAGATGGAGCAAAAGCTAGACCTGGAGATAGAGCTGGAGATGGAGCAAAAGCTAGACCTGGAGATGGAGCTGGAGATGGAACAAAAGCTAGACCTGGAGATGGAGCTGGAGATGGAGCGAAAGCTAGCTGGAGATGGAGCAAAATCTAGAGCTGGAGATGGAGCTGGTGATGGAGCGAAAGCTAGAGCTGGAGATGGAGCTGGAGATGGAGCAAAAGCTAGACCTGGAGATAGAGCTGGAGATGGAGCAAAAGCTAGACCTGGAGATGGAGCTGGAGATGGAGCAAAAGCTAGACCTGGAGGTGGAGCTGGAGATGGAGCAAAAGCTAGACCTGGAGATGGAGCTGGTGATGGAGCAAAAGCTAGACCTGGTGATGGAGATGGAGCAATAGCTAGACATGGAGATGGAGCTGGAGATGGAGCAAAAGCTAGACCTGGAGATGGAGCTGGAGATGGATCAAAAGCTAGAGCTGGAGATGGAGCTGGTGATGGAGCGAAAGCTAGCTGGAGATGGAGCAAAATCTAGAGCTGGAGATGGAGCTGGTGAAGGGGCGAAAGCTAGAGCTGGAGATGGAGCTGTAGATGGAGCGAAAGCTAGACCTGGAGAGGGAGCTGGAGATGGAGCAAAAGCTAGACCTGGAGATGGAGCTGGAGATGGAGCGAATGCTAGACCTGGAGATGGAGCGAAAGCTAGACCCGGAGATGGAGCTGGAGATGGAGCGAGAGCTAGGCCTGGAGATGGAGCTGGAGATGGAGCGAGAGCTAGACATGGAGATGGAGCTGGAGATGGAGCGAGAGATAGGACCGGGAGATGAAGATGGAGCGAGAGCTAGACCTGGAGAAGGAGCTGGAGATGGAGCGATATCTAGACCTGGAGATGGAGCTGGAGATGGAGCGAGAGCTAGACCGGCTGATGGAGCTGGAGATGGAACGAGAGATAGACCGGGAGATTGAGCTGGAGATGGAGCAAAAGCTAGTCTTGGAGACGGAGCTGGAGATGGAGCAAAAGCTAGACGTGGAGATGGTGCTGGAGATGGAGCAAAAGCGAGACCTGGCGATGGAGCTGGAGATGGAGCAAAAGCGAGACCTGGCGATGGAAATGGAGTTGGAGATAAAGCTAGACCTGGCGATGGAGCTGGAGATGGAGCAAAAGCATGACCTGGAGATGGAGCTGGAGATGGAGCAAAAGGTAGACCTGGCGATGGAGCTGGAGATGGAGCTGGAGATGGAGCAAAAGATAGACCTGGCGATGGAGCTGGAGATGGAGGAAAGATAGACCTGGAGATGGAGCTGGAGATGGAGCGAGAGCTAGGCCTGGAGATTGAGCGGGAGATGGAGCGAGAGATACACCGGGAGACGGAGCTGGAGATGGAACGAGAGCTAGATCTGGAGATGGAGCTGGAGATGGAGCGAGATCTAGACCTGGAGATGGAGCTGGAGATGGAGCGAGAGCTAGACCGGGAGATGGAGCTGGAGATGGAGCGAGAGATAGACCGGGAGATGGAGCTGGAGATGGAGCGAGAGATAGAGCTGGAGATGGAGATGGAGCTGGAGATAGAGCGAGAGCTGGACTTGGAGATGGAGCTGGAGATGGAGCAAAAGCGAGACCTGGCGATGGAGCTGGAGATGGAGCAAAAGCGAGACCTGGCGATGGAGCTGGAGTTGGAGTTAAGCTAGATCTGGCGATGGAGATGGAGATGGAGCAAAAGCAAGACCTGGCGATGGAGCTGGAGATGGAGCAAAAGGTAGACCTGGCGATGGAGCTTGAGATTGTGCAAAAGGTAGACCTGGCGATGGAGCTGGAGATGGAGCAAAAGATCGACCCAGAGATGTTCCCCCCCCCCCCCCTTTTTTTTTGAGCTGGAGATTGAGCAAAAGCTAGACCTGGAGATGGAGCTGGAGATGGAGCAAAAGCTAGAATTGGAGACGGAGCTGGAGATGGAGCAAAAGCTGGAACCGGAGGTGGTGCTGGAGACGGAGCAAAAGCTAGACTTGGAGACGGAGCTGGAGACGGAGGAAAAGCTAGACCTGGAGATGGAGCTGGAGATGGAGCAATAGCTAGAGCTGGAGATGGAGCTGGAGATGGAGCAAAAGCTAGACCTGGAGATGGAGCTGGAGATGGAGCAAAAGCTAGACCTGGAGATGTAGCTGGAGATGCAGCATAAGCTAGACCTGGAGATGGAGCTGGAGATGGAGAAATAGCTAGACCTGGAGATGGAGCTGCAGATGGAGCAAAAGCAAAACCTGGAGATGGAGCTGGAGATGGAGCAAAAGCTAGACCTGGAGATGGCGCTGGAGATGGAGCAAAAGCTAGACCCGGAGATGGAGCTGGAGATGGAGCAAAATCTAGACATGGAGATGGAGCTGGAGATGGAGCAAAAGCTAGACCTGGAGATGGAGCTGGTGATGGAGCAAAAGCTAGATCTGGAGATGGAGCTGGAGATGGAGCAAAAGCTAGAGCTGTAGATGGAGCTGGAGATGGAGCGAAAGCTAGCTGGAGATGGAGCAAAATCTAGACATGGAGATGGAGCTGGAGATGGAGCAAAAGCTGGACCTGGAGATGGAGCTGGAGATGGAGCGAAAGCTAGAGCTGGAGATGGAGCTGGAGATGGAGCGAAAGCTAGACCTGGAGATGGAGCTGGAGATGCAGCGAAAGCTAGAGCTGGAGATGGAGCTGCAGATGGAGCGAAAGCTTGAGCTGGAGATGTAGCTGGAGATGGAGCGAAAGCTGGAGCTGGAGATGGAGCTGGAGATGGAGCGAGAGCTAGACCTGGAGATGGAGCCGGAAATAGAGCGAGGGCTAGACCTGGAGCTGGAGATGGAGCTGGAGATGGAGCGAAAGCTTTTGCTCCATCTCCAGCTCCATCTCGAGGTCTAGCTTTTGCTCCATCTCCAGCTCCATCTCCAGATCTAGCTTTCGCTCCATCTCTAGCAACATCTCCAGGTCTAGCTTTTGCTCCATCTCCAGCTTCATCTCCATGTCTAGCTTTTGCTCCATCTCCAGCTCCATCTCCGGGTCTAGCTTTTGTTCCATCTCCAGCTCCATCTGCAGGTCCAGCTTTTGCTCCATCTCCAGCTCCTTCTCCAGGTCTAAATTTTGCTCCATCTCCAGCTCCATCTCCGGGTCTAGCTTTTGTTCCATCTCCAGCTCCATCTGCAGGTCCAGCTTTTGCTCCATCTCCAGCTCCGTCTCCAGGTCTAGCTTTTGCTCCATCTCCAGCTCCATCTCCAGCACTAGCATTTGCTGCATCTCCAGCTCCATCTCCAGGTCTAGCTGTTGCTCCATCTCCAGCTCCATCGCCAGGTCTACCTTTTGCTCCATCTCCAGCTCCATCTACAGGTCTAGTTTGTGCTCCATCTCTAGCTCCATCGCCAGGTCATGCTTTTGCTCCATCTCCAGCTCCATCGCCAGGTCTAGCTTTAGCTCCATCTCCAGCTCCATCTCCAGGTCTAGCTCTCGCTCCATTTCCAGCTCCATCTCCAGGTCTAGCTCTCGCTCCATCTCCAGCTCCATCTCCATCTCTAGCTCTCGCTCCATCTCCAGCTCCATCTCCACCTCTAGCTTTCGCTCCATCTCCAGCTACATCTCCAGCTCCAGCTTTCGCTCCATCTACAGCTCCATCTCCAGCTCTAGCTTTCGCTCCATCTCCAGCTCCATCACCAGGTCTAGCTTTCGTTCCATCTCCAGCTCCATCTCCAGCTCTAGCTTTCGCTCCATCTCCAGCTCCATCTCCAGCTCTAGCTTTCGCTCCATCACCAGCTCCATCTCCAGCTCTAGATTTTGCTCCATCTCCAGCTAGCTTTCGCTCCATCTCCAGCTCCATCTCCAGCTCTAGCTTTTGCTCCATCTCCAGCTCCATGTCCAGGTCTAGCTTTTGCTCCATCTCCAGCTCCATCTCCAGGTCTAGCTTTTGCTCCATCTCCAGCTCCTTCTCCAGGTCTAGCTTTTGCTCCATCTCCAGCTCCATCACCAGCTCTAGCTTTTGCTCCATCTCCAGCTCCATCTCCAGCTCTAGCTATTGCTCCATCTCCAGCTCCATCTCCAGGTCTAGCTATTGCTCCATCTCCAGCTCCAACTCCAGGTCTAGCTTTTGCTCCGTCTCCTGCACCATCTCCAGGTCTAGCTTTTGCTCCATCTCCAGCACCATCTCCAGGTCTAGCTTTTGCTCCATCTCCAGCTCCGTCTCCAAGACTAGCTTTTGCTCCATCTCCAGCTCCATCTCCAGGTCTAGCTTTTGCTCCATCTCCAGCTCCATCTCCAGATCTAGCTTACGCTCCATCTCTAGCAGCATCTCCAGGTCTAGCTTTTGCTCCATCTCCAGCTTCATCTCCATGTCTAGCTTTTGCTCCATCTCCAGCTCCATCTCCGGGTCTAGCTTTTGTTCCATCTCCAGCTCCATCTGCAGGTCCAGCTTTTGCTCCATCTCCAGCTCCTTCTCCAGGTCTAACTTTTGCTCCATCTCCAGCTCCATCTCCAGCTCTAGCATTTGCTGCATCTCCAGCTCCATCTCCAGGTCTAGCTTTTGCTCCATCTCCAGCTCCATCGCCAGGTCTACCTTTTGCTCCATCTCCAGCTCCATCGCCAGGTCATGCTTTTGCTCCATCTCCAGCTCCATCGCCAGGTCTAGCTCTCGCTCCATCTCCAGCTCCATCTCCAGCCAGGCCTAGCTCTCGCTCCATCTCCAGCTCCATCTCCGGGTCTAGCTTTCGCTCCATCTCCAGCTCCATCGCCACGGTCTACCTTTTGCTCCATCTCCAGCTCCATCTACAGGTCTAGTTTGTGCTCCATCTCCAGCTCCATCGCCAGGTCTTGCTTTTGCTCCATCTCCAGCTCCATCGCCAGGTCTAGCTTTGGCTCCATCTCCAGCTCCATCTCCAGGTCTAGCTCTCGCTCCATTTCCAGCTCCATCTCCAGGTCTAGCTCTCGCTCCATCTCCAGCTCCATCTCCATCTCTAGCTCTCGCTCCATCTCCAGCTCCATCTCCAGCTCTAGCTTTCGCTCCATCTCCAGCTACATCTCCAGCTCCAGCTTTCGATCCATCTGCAGCTTCATCTCCAGCTCTAGCTCTCGCTCCATCTCCAGCTACATCTCCAGCTCCAGCTTTCGCTCCATCTGCAGCTCCATCTCCAGCTCTAGCTTTCGCTCCATCTCCAGCTCCATCTCCAGGTCTAGCTTTCGTTCCATCTCCAGCTCCATCTCCAGCTCTAGCTTTCGCTCCATCTCCATCTCCATCTCCAGCTCTAGCTTTCGCTCCATCTCCAGCTCCATCTCCAGCTCCAGCTTTCGCTCCATCTCCAGCTCCATCACCGGGTCTAGATTTTGCTCCATCTCCAGGTCTAGCTTTTGCTCCATCTCCAGCTCCATCTCCAGCTCCAGCTTTCGCTCCATCTCCAGCTACATCTCCAGCTCAAGCTTTCGCTCCATCTGCAGCTCCATCTCCAGCTCTAGCTTTCGCTGCATCTCCAGCTCCATCTCCAGGCTCTAGCTTTCGCTCCATCTCCAGCTCCATCTCCAGGTCCAGCTTTTGCTCCATCTCCAGCTCCATCTCCATGTCTAGATTTTGCTCCATCTCCAGCTAGCTTTCGCTCCATCTCCAGCTCCATCTACAGCTCTAGCTTTTGCTCCATCTCCAGCTCCATCTCCAGATCTAGCTTTTGCTCCATCACCAGCTCCATCTCCAGGTCTAGCTTTTGCTCCATCTCCAGCTCCATCTCCATGTCTAGATTTTGCTCCATCTCCAGCTCCATCTCCGGGTCTAGCTTTTGCTCCATCTCCAGCGCCATCTCCAGGTCTAGCTTTTGCTCCATCTCCAGCTCCATCTCCAGGTTTTGATTTTGCTCCATCTGCAGCTCCATCTCCAGGTCTAGCTATTTCTCCATCTCCAGCTCCATCTCCAGGTCTAGCTTATGCTGCATCTCCAGCTACATCTCCAGGTCTAGCTTTTGCTCCATCTCCAGCTCCATCTCCAGGTCTAGCATTTGCTCCATCTCCAGCTCCATCTCCAGCTCTAGCTATTGCTCCATCTCCAGCTCCATCTCCAGGTCTAGCTTTTCCTCCGTCTCCAGCTCCGTCTCCAAGTCTAGCTTTTGCTCCGTCTCCAGCACCACCTCCGGTTCCAGCTTTTGCTCCATCTCCAGCTCCGTCTCCAATTCTAGCTTTTGCTCCATCTCCAGCTCCATCTCCAGGTCTAGCTTTTGCTCAATCTCCAGCTCCATCTCTGGGTCGATCTTTTGCTCCATCTCCAGCTCCATCGCCAGGTCTACCTTTTGCACAATCTCAAGCTCCATCGCCAGGTCTACCTTTTGCTCGATCTCCAGCTCCATCGCCAGGTCTTGCTTTTGCTCCATCTCCATCTCCATCGCCAGATCTAGCTTAACTCCAACTCCAGCTCCATCGCCAGGTCTCGCTTTTGCTCCATCTCCAGCTCCATCTCCAAGTCCAGCTCTCGCTCTATCTCCAGCTCCATCTCCATCTCCAGCTCTATCTCTCGCTCCATCTCCAGCTCCATCTCCCGCTCTATCTCTCGCTCCATCTCCAGCTCCATCTCCCGGTCTAGCTCTCGCTCCATCTCCAGCTCCATCTCCAGGTCTAGCTCTCGTTCCATCTCCAGCTCCGTCTCCCGGTGTATCTCTCGCTCCATCTCCCGCTCAATCTCCAGGCCTAGCTCTCGCTCCATCTCCAGCTCCATCACCAGGTCTAGCTATTGCTCCATCTCCAGCTCCAACTCCAGGTCTAGCTTTTGCTCCATCTCCAGCTCCATCTCCAGGTCTATCTTTTCCTCCATCTCCAGCTCCATCGCCAGGTCTATCTTTTGCTCCATCTCCAGCTCCATCTCCAGCTCCATCGCCAGGTCTACCTTTTGCTCCATCTCCAGCTCCATCTCCAGGTCATGCTTTTGCTCCATCTCCAGCTCCATCGCCAGGTCTAGCTTTATCTCCAACTCCATTTCCATCGCCAGGTCTCGCTTTTGCTCCATCTCCAGCTCCATCGCTAGACCTGGTGATGGAGATGGAGCAAAATCTAGAGCTGGCGATGGAGCTGATGATGGAGCGAAAGCTAGAGCTGGAGATGGAGCTGGAGATGGAGCGAAAGCGAGAGCTGGAGATGTAGCTGGAGATGGAGCGAAAGCTAGAGCTGGAGATGGAGCTGGAGATGGAGCGAGAGCTAGACCTGGAGATGGAGCTGGAAATGGAGCGAGAGCTAGACCTGGAGATGGAGATGGAGATGGAGCGAAAGCTAGAGCTGGAGATGGTGCTGGAGATGGAGCGAAAGCTAGACCTGGAGATGGAGCTGGAGATGGAGCGAAAGCTAGAGGTGGAGATGGAGCTGCAGATGGAGCGAAAGCTGGAGCTGGAGATGTAGCTGGAGATGGAGCGAGAGCTAGAGATGGAGTTGGAGACGGAGCGAGAGCTAGACCTGGAGATGGAGCTGGAAATGGAGCGAGAGCTAGACCTGGAGATGGAGCTGGAGATAGAGCTAAAGCTAGACCTGGCGATGGAGCTGGAGTTGGAGCAAAAGCAAGACCTGGCGATGGAGCTGGAGATGGAGCACAAACTAGACCTGTAGATGGAGCTGGAGATGGAGCAAAAGGTAGACCTGGCGATGGAGCTGGAGATGGAGCAAAAGCTAGACCTGGAGATGGAGCTGGAGATGCAGCAAATGCTAGAGCTGGGGATGGAGCTGGAGATGGAGCAAAAGCTAGACCTGGAGATGGAGCTGGAGAAGGAGCAATAGCTAGACCTGGAGATGGAGCTGGAGATGGAGCAAAAGCTAGACCTGGAGTTAGAGCTGGAGATGGAGCAAAAGCTAGACCTGGAGATGGAGCTGGTGATGGAGCAAAAGCTAGACCTGGTGATGGAGATGGAGCAATAGCTAGACATGGAGATGGAGCTGGAGATGGAGCAAAAGCTAGACCTGGAGATGGAGCTGGAGATGGATCAAAAGCTAGAGCTGGAGATGGAGCTGGTGATGGAGCGAAAGCTAGCTGGAGATGGAGCAAAATCTAGAGCTGGAGATGGAGCTGGTGAAGGGGCGAAAGCTAGAGCTGGAGATGGAGCTGTAGATGGAGCGAAAGCTAGACCTGGAGAGGGAGCTGGAGATGGAGCGAAAGCTAGACATGGGGATGGAGCTGGAGATGGTGCGAAAGCTAGACCTGGAGCTGGAGATGGAGCAAAAGCTAGACCTGCAGATGGAGCTGGAGATGGAACAAAAGCTAGACCCGGAGATGGAGCTGGAGATGGAGCAAAAGTAGACCTGGAGAAGGAGCTGGAGATGGAGCAAAAGCTGGACTGCAGAGGAGGACTGGAGATGGAACAAAAGCTAGACCCGGAGATGGAGCTGGAGATGGAGCAAAGTAGACCTGGAGAAGGAGCTGGAGATGGAGCAAAAGCTGGACCTGCAGATGGAACTGGAGATGGAGCAAAAGCTGGACCTGCACATGGAGCTGGAGAGGGATCAAAAGCTAGAGCTGGAGATGGAGCTGGAGATGGAGCGAAAGCTAGCTGGAGATGGAGCAAAATCTAGAGCTGGCGATGGAGCTGGTGATGGAGCGAAAGCTAGAGCTGGAGATGGATCTGGAGATGGAGCGGAAGCTAGAGCTGGAGATGTAGCTGGAGATGGATCAAAAGCTAGAGCTGGAGATGGAGCTGGAGATCGAGCGAAAGCTAGCTGGAGATGGAGCTGGAAATGGAGCGAGAGCTAGACCTGGAGATGGAGATGGAGATGGAGCGAAAGCTAGAGCTGGAGATGGTGCTGGAGATGGAGCGAAAGCTAGACCTGGAGATGGAGCTGGAGATGGAGCGAAAGCTAGAGGTGGAGATGGAGCTGCAGATGGAGCGAAAGCTGGAGCTGGAGATGTAGCTGGAGATGGAGCGAGAGCTAGAGATGGAGATGGTGTTGGAGACGGAGCGAGAGCTAGACCTGGAGATGGAGCTGGAAATGGCAAAAAAGCGAGAGTCTGACCTGGAGAATGGAGCTGGAATGGAGCCTAACGCTAGACTGGCGATGAGCTGGAGTTGGAGCAAAAGCAAGACCTGGCGATGGAGCTGGAGATGGAGCACAAACTAGACCTGTAGATGGAGCTGGAGATGGAGCAAAAGGTAGACCTGGCGATGGAGCTGGAGATGGAGCAAAAGCTAGACCTGGAGATGGAGCTGGAGATGCAGCAAATCTAAGCCTGAGATGGAGCAAAAGCTAGACCTGGAGACGGATCTGGAGATGGAGCAAAAGCTAGAACCTGGAGATGGAGCTGGAGATGGAGCAATAGCTCACCTGGAGAAGAGCTGGAGATGGAGCAAAGCTAACCCGGAATAGAGCTGGAGATGGAGCAAAAGCTAGACCTGGAGATGGAGCTGGAGATGGAGCAAAAGCTAACTGGATGTGAGCTGAGAGATGGAGCAAAAGCTAGACCTGAATGGAGCAGAGTTGGAGGAAAGCTAGCTGAGATGGAGCAAAATCTAGAGCTTGAGATGGAGCTGGTGATGGAGCGAAAAGTAAGCAGGAGATGGAGCTGGAGATGAGCAAAACTAGACCTGGAAAAGAGCTGGAGATGGAGCAAAAGCTAGACCTGGATTGGAGCTGGAGATGGAGCAAAAGCAGACCTGGAGTGATCTGGAGATGGAGCAAAAGCTAGAACTGGAGATGGACTAGTGATGGAGCAAAAGCTAGACCTGGTGATGGAGATGGAGCAATAGCTAGACATGAGATGGAGCTGGAAGATGAGCAAAAGCTAGCCTGGAGATGGAGCTGGAGATGGATCAAAAGCTAGAGCTGGAGATGGAGCGGGTGATGAGCGAAAGCTAGCTGAGATGGAGCAAATCTAGAGCTGAGATGGAGCTGGTGAAAGGGCGAAGCTTAGCTGGAAATGGAGCTGTAATGGAGCGAAAGCTAGACATGGAGAGGGAGCTGGAGATGAGCGAAAGCTAGACATGGAGATGGAGCTGGAGATGTGCTGAAAGCTAGACCTGGTGTCGGGAGATGGAGCAAAAGCTAGACCTGGAGATGGACTGGAGTTATTTTTTTTAGGAGCGAATGCTAACCTGGAGATGGAGCGAAAGCTAGACCCCGAGATGAGCTCGGAGAAGGAGCGAGAGCTAGGCCGAGAAGGAGCTGGAGAGGAGCGATATCTTGCCTGGAGATGGAGCTGGAGATGGAGCGAGAGCCAGACCGGCTGGATGGAGCTGGAGATGAAACGAGAGATAGACGGGATATTGAGCGAGATGATCAAAAGCAAGTCTTGAGACGGACTGGAGATGGAGCAAAAGCTAGAAGTGGAGATGTGCTGGAGATGGAGCAAAAGCTATTGCTTCCAATCCTCCAGCTCCACCTCCAGTCTGCTTTTGCCTTCCGTCTCCTGCACCATCTCCAGGTCTAGTTTTTTGCTCCATCTCCAGCACCATCCTTCCAGGTCTCGCTTTGCACATCTCCGGCTCCGTCTCCAAGACCTAGCTTATTGTTCAAATCCAGCTCCATCTCAGTCTATGCTTTTGCTCCATCTCCAGCTCCATCTACAGTCTAGATTGTGCTCCATCTCCAGCTCCATCGCCAGTCTTGCTTTTGCTCCCACTCCAGCTCCATCTCCAGGTCGACTTTTTGCTTGCATCTCCAGCTCCACTCCAGCTCCTATCTTTCGCTCACATCACCAGCTCCCACCATCTCCACTCTAGATTTTGCTCCATCTCCAGCTAGCTTTCGCTCCATCTCCAGCTCCATCTCCAGCTCTAGCTTTTGGCTAAATCTCCAGCTCCATGTCAGGTCTAGCTTTGCTCCATTCACCAGCGTCCATCCCCAGTCTAGCTTTGCTGCATCTCCAGCTACATCACCAGGTCAGGCTTTGCTCCAGCTCCAGCACCATCTCCAGTCTAGCTTTTTGGCTCATCTCCATCTCCTTCTCCAGGACTAGCTTTTGCCCATCACCACTCCATCTCCGGGTCTTGGCTTTTGCTCCATCTCCAGCGTTCTAGCACCAGCACTAGCTTTTGCATCCATATCCCAGCTCAATCTCCAGGTCTAGCTATTGCTTCCTACTCCAAGCTCAACCCAGGTCTAGCTTTGCTCCGTCTCCTCACCAACTCCAGGTCTAGTTTTTTGCTCCATCTCCAGTACACACCATCTCCAGGTCTAGCTTTTGCCCATCTCCCAGCTCCGTCTCCAAGACTAGCTTTTGCTCCAAATCCAGCTCCATCTCCAGGTCTAGCTTTTGCTCCATCTCCAGCTCCATCTACAGGTCAGTTTTGTGCCCATCTCCAGCTCCATCGCCAGGGGTCTTGCTTTTGCTCCAACTCCAGCTCCATCGCCAGGTCTAGCGTTGCCCAATCTCCAGCTCCATCCCAGGTCTAGCTCTCGCTCCATTTCTAGCTCCAATCTCCAGGTCCTAGCTCTCGCTCCGTCCTCCTACTCCATCTCCATCTCTAGCTCTCCGCTCCATCTCAGCTACATCGCTCAGCTCCCAGCTTCGCTCCATTCTGCAGCTCCATCTCCACCTCTAGCTTTCGCTCCATCTCCAGCTCCATCTCCAGGTCTAGCTTTCGCTCCATCTCCAGCACCATCTCCAGCTCTGCTTTCGTCCATCATCCATCTTCATCTCCAGGTCCTAGCTCTCGCTCCATTCCAGCTTCCATCTCAGGTCCAGGCTCTCGCTCATCTCCAGCTCCATCTCCAGCTCTAGCTTTTGATCCAATCTCCACTACATCTGCAGGTCCAGCTTTTGGCTCCATCGCCAGCTCCATCTGCAGCTCCAGCTTTTGCTCCATCTCCAGCTCCTGCTACAAGGTCTACAACGTTTTGCTCCATCTCCAGCTCATCTCGGGTCTAGCTTTTGTTCCATCTTCCAGCTCCATCTGCAGGTCCACTTTTGCTCCACTCTGGCTCCATCGTCCTGGTCTAATCTTTTGTTCCATCTCCAGCTCCGGATCTGCAAGGTCCATCTTTTGCTCCATCTCCAGCTTCCGTCCTCCAGGACTTGCTTTTGCTCCTCTCCAGCTCCATCTCCAGCTCGTAGCATTTGCTGCATCTCCAGCTCCATCTCCATCAAGCTTTTGCTCCATCTCCAGCGTCCATCGCCAGTCTTAACCTTTTGCTCCCATCTCCAGCTCCATCGCCAGGTCATGCTTTTGCTCCATCTCCAGCTCCATCGCCCCCCAGTCTACTCTCGCTCCATCTCCAGCTCCATCTCCAGCCAGGCCTACTCTCGCTCCATCTCCAGCTCCATCTCCGGGTCTAGCTTTCCGCCCATCTCCAGGTCTAGCATTCGCTTCCATCTCCAGCTCCATCTCCAGGTACTAGCTTTCGCTCCATCTCCACTCCAACTATAGGTCTAGCTTTTGCTCCATCCTCAGCTCCATCTCCAGCTCCTAGCTTTCGCCCCTTCACCAGCTCCATCTTCCAGCTCTATATTTTGCTCAATCTCCAGCTTAAATTTCGCTCCATCACCAGCTCCATCTCCAGCACTAGCTTGAACCATCTCCAGCTCCATCTCCAGGTTAGCTTTTGCTCTTCTCCACTCTAAAACTCCAGGTGTAGCTTTGCCCTCTCCCGCTCCATCTCCCAGGTCTAGCTATTGCTCCTTCTCCACTCCAATCTCCTGGTCTAGCTTTTGCTCCATCTCCAGCTCCGTCCTCCAGGTCTAGCTTTTGCTCCATCTCTCAGCCTCCATGCCCCAGCTCTAGCATTTGCTTGCATCTCCAGCTCCATCTCCAGGTCTAGCTTTTGCTCCATCCTCCAGCTCCATCGCCTAGTCCTACTTTTGCTCCATCCCAGCTCCATCGCCAGGTCTTGCCTTTTCGCTCCAACTCCAGCTCCATCGCAGGTCTAGCTTTACTCTATCTCCATCTCCCTTCTCCAGGTCTAGCTTTCGCTCCATTTCCCAGCTCCATCTCCAGGTCTAGCTCACGCTCCGTCCTCAACTCCATCTCCATCTCTAGCTCCGCTCCATCTCCAGCTAACATCTCCAGCTCCAGCTTTCGCTCCATCTGCACTCCATCTCCACCTCTAGCTTTTCGCTCCATCTCCAGCTCCATCTCCAGGTCTAGCTTTCGCTCCATCTCAAGCACCATCTCCAGCTCTAGCTTCGCTCCACTCCCTCTCCATCTCCAGGTCTAGCTCTCTCGCTCCATTTTTCCACTCCATCTCCAGGTCTAGCTCACGCTCCATCTCCACTCCATCTCCTGCTCTAGCTTTCGCTCCATCTCCAGCTGCATCCCAGCTCACTCGCTTGTCGCTCCTCTCCAGCTCCATCCCAGCTCTAGCTTTTCGCTCCCATCACCAGCTCCATCGCCAGCTCTAGACTTTGCTCCATCTCCAGCAGGCTTTCGCTCCATCTCCAGCTCCATCTCCCAGCTCTAGCTTTTGATCCATCTCCAGCTCCATCTGCAGGTACAGCTTTTGCTCCATCACCAGCTTCCTCGCAGTCCAGCTTTTGCTCCAATTCTCCAGCTCCTCTCAGTCAAGTTTTGCTCCTCCATCTCCTCTTCCATCTCACGTCTACTTTTGCTCGCATCCTCCAGCTCTCCGTCTCCAAGAACTAGCTTTTGCTCCATCTCCAGCTCAATCTCGCCGTTCTATCTTCTCTTCCATCTCCAGCTCCCATCCAGCCTCTAGCTCTCGCTCCATCTCCAGCTCCATCTCCAGGGTCTAGATATCGCTCCACTCCAGCTATCCTTCTTCCGGGCCTTGCTCTCGCTCCTCTCCAGCTCCATCTCCGGGTCTAGCTTTTCGCTCCATCTCCAGGTCTAGCATTCGCTCCATCTCCAGCACCTCTTCCAGGTCCTAAAGCTTTTGCCTCCATCTCCCGCTCCAGGTCTACTTTTGCTTCCATCTCCACTCCATCTCCAGGTCTAGCTATTTGCTCCTTCTTTCCCAGCTCCCATCCTCAAGGCTAGCTTTTGGCTCCATCTCCAGCTCCGTCTCCAGGTCTACCTTTGCTCCATCTCCAGCTCCATCCCCAGCTCCTAGCATTTGCCTCATCTCTCCAGCTCCATCCCAGGTCTAGCAATTGCTCCATCCAAAGGTCCAGCGCCAGGTCTAAGCCTTTTGCTCCATCTCCAGCTCCATCGCCAGTCTTGCTTTTGCTCCAACTCCCATGCACCATCGCCAGGTCTAGCTTAGCGTATCCTCTCCAGCTCCATCTCCAGGTCTAGCTCTCGATCCATTTCCAGCTCCATCTCCCAGTCTAGCTCTCGCTCCGTCTCCCAACGCCATCTCCATCCTCTGCTCCTCGCTCCATCTCCAGCTTCCATCTCCAGCTCCCACTTTCGCTCCAACTGCAGCTCCATCTCCACCTTAGGCTCGCTCCCATCTCCAGCTTCCATCCACCATGTCTAGCTTTCGCTCCATCTCAAGCACCATCTCCAGCTCTAGCTTACGCTCATCTCCATCTCGATCGTCCAGGTCTAGCTCTCGCTTCCTTTCCAGCTCCATCTCCAGGTCCTAGCTCTCGCTCCATCTCCATCTCCATCTCCAGCTCTAGCTTTCGCTCCATCTCCAGCTACATCTCCAGCCTCGCTTTCGCTCTCATCTCCAGCTCCAATCTCCAGCTCTAGCTTCGCCTCCATCACCAGCTCCATCGCCAGCTCTAGATTTTGCTCCATCTCCAGCTAAGCTTTCGCTCCATCTCCAGCTCCCATCTCCAGCTCTAGCTTTGATCCCATCCCAGCTCCATCCTGCAGGTCCAGCTTTTGCCTCCATCTCCAGCTCCTTCTGCAGTCCAGCTTTTGCTCCAACTCAGCTCCTTCTCCAGGGTCTAAGGTTTTTGCCTCCATCTCCAGCTCCAATCTCCACGTCTAGCTTTTTGCTCCACTCCAGCTCCGTCTCCAAGACTAGCTTTTGCTCCCATCTCCAGCCAATCTCCCGGTCTTATCTCTCGTTCCATCTCCAGCTCCATCAGCCGTCCTAGCTCTTCGCTCCATCTCCAGCTCCATCTCCAGGTCTTGATTCGCTCCATCTCCAGCTCCTTCCTCCGGGCCTAGCTCTCGCTCCATCTCCAGCTCATCTCCGGGTCAAGCATTCGAGCCATCTCCCAGGTCTAGCATCGCCTCCAATCTCCGCTATTCCATCTCCAGGTCTAGCTTTTGCTCCAATCTAGCCGCTCAGGTCTAGCTTTCGCACACACTCCAGCCTCCATCTCCATGTCTACTTTCGCTCCATCTCCAGCTCCCTCTCCGGTCTAGCTTTCGCTCCATCTACAGCTCCAATCTCCACTCTAGCTTTCGCCCCTTCACCAGCTCCATCTCCAGCATCTAGAATTTGCTCCATCTCCAGCTAGCTTTCCGCTCCATCACCAGCTCCCATCTCCTTCTCTAGCTTTTGACCATCTCCAGCTCCATCTCCAGGTCTAGCTTTTGCTCCAATCGTCCGCTCCATCTCCGATGTCTAGCTATTGCTCCACCCCATCACCCACCAGGTCTAGTCTTTTGCTCCATCACATACTCCATCTCCAGTTCTAGCTTTTGCCCATCTCCGCTCCACCGCTCCAGGGTCTACTTTTGCTCCATCATCCAGCTCCATCTCCAGGTCTAGGCTTTTGCTCCATCTCCAGCTACTATCTCCAGGTCTAGCTTATTGCTCCATCTCCAGCTCCATCTCCAGCTCTAGCTTTCGCTCCATCACCAGCTCCATCTCCAGGTCTAGATTTTGCTCCGATCTCCCGCCTACTTTCGGTCCATCTCCATCTCCCATCTCCATGTCTAGCCTTTTGCTCCATCTCCGCTCCACCTCCAGTCTCGCTTTTGCTCCATATCCAGCTCCATCATCCAGGTCTAGCTTTTGCCCATCTCCAGCTCTATCTCAGTCTAGCTTTTGCTCCAACTTCAGCTCCATCCCAGGTCAGCTATTGCTCCATCTCCAGCTCCATCTCCAGGTCTAGCTTTTGTGCCTCCATCTCCAGCTCCGACTCCAGGCAAGCATTTTGCTCCATCTCCAGCTCCATCTCCAGCTCTACATTTTGCTGCATCTCAGCTCCATCTCTCAGGTCTAGCATTTGCTCCATCTCACTCCATCGCAGGTCTACCCTTTTTGCTCCATCGCAGCTCCATCTACAGGTTTATTTGTGCTCCATTCTCCAGCTCCATCGCAGGTCTTGCTTTTTGCTGCTCCAACTCCAGCTCCAACGCCAGGTCCAGAACTTTAGCTCCATCTCCAGCTCCATCTCCAGGTTCTAGCTTTCGCTCAATCTCCGCAGCATCTCCAGCTCTAGCTTTCGCTCCATCTCCATCTCCATCTCCAGGTTACTCTTCGCTCCATTTCCAGCTCCATCTCCAGCTAGCTTCGCTCGATCTCCAGCTCCATCTCCCAGCTCGATCTTTTGACCCATCCCTCCAGCCATACATTCTCCACTCTACTCCGCTCCATTCTCCAGATCCATCTCCTCCACTCTAGCTTTCGCTTCCATCACCAGCTCCATCGCCAGCTCTAGATTTTGCTCCACCTCCCACTAGCTCTCGCTCCATCTTCCAGCCCATCTCCACTCTAGCTTTTGATCCCTCTCCAGTCTCCATGTGCAGGTCCAGCTTTGCTCCATCTCCAGTTCATCTGCAGGTCCAGCTTTTTGCTCCATCTCCAGCTCCTTCTCCCAGGTCAACTTTTGCTCCATCTCCAGCTCCATCCACCGGGTCTAAGCTTTTGTTTCCATCTCCAGCTCCATCTGCAGTCCAGCTTTGCTCCATCTCCACTCCTTCTCCAGGTCTGTTTTTGCATCCATCTCCAGCTCTCCATCTCCGGGTCTACTTTTGTTCCAATCTCCAGCTCCATCTGCAGGTCCAGCTTTTGCTCCAGTCTCCAAGCTCTCGTCTCCCAGGTCTTAGCTTTTGCTCCATCTCCAGCTCCATCGCCAGGTCTAACCTGTTGCTCCCATCTCCAGCTCCCATCGCCAGTCATGCTTTTGCTCCTCTCCACTCCAGCGCCAGGTCTACCTTTGCACCATCTCCAGCTCCTTCCGCCAGGGGTT
>JAVHYY010000775.1:0-64447 GCA_035221665.1 Okamejei kenojei
GAATTTCATTGGCTATTTCACCCTAAGGGATTGAGTGGTGCTCGCTGGCGGCAGAAGGACGATTGCGGACAGAAATACTAGCATTGGGCGGTCATATCAGCGAAACGGTCCTTAAAGAATAGGGAGGTTGAGTGGGAGACCGAAGGAGGCGGCAGAGTGTGAGCGTGGAGGGGGGTGGGGCAAATGTCGGGGGAAGGAGGGAAAGGTAATAAGGGGAAAAAGCGGATGGGGAAGGGAGATGATAGGGGTGGGTATTCCCGGGTGGAGGGTTGATAGGAAGTGTTCAACAAAGATGAATTGGAAGAGCATGAAGAAGACAGCAAGGGGATAGGGTTAGGTACATTGCTTCCAAAATTCGTAAGTCCCTCTTCATGTGTTATTGTGATTCTGTGCTTTAATGAAGATTAATTACTGAGCATGTGGAAATGGCACTAACTGCCCGTCTTCTCCAGTCAGATTATGTTCCCTGTTGACAAAGGACGAAGGACAATCGGAATAACAATAAAATAAAGACGAAGGCTAACAGGACATTTGTTTCTCTGTTATGGAGTGTAATTGGACGTGTTTTTACACTGCTGTGTCTTTCTGTGGTGCAAAAATTATATTGTCTCACAAGACCTGGTTTTGGGAAGACATATGGTATGTTAAAACAACATATCTGCCTGCACGTTATTGTAATAGATTATCGCTCCTTTATATTTTACACAAAGGTAACGTTTATTTCAGCCAACGTGGGAATTACATCCAAAACAGTATTCCGTGGAGATTGTCAATCAATAATACAACGTAGAAATAAAAAAAAGGAATAATTAGTATACATATATCTACCAATAAGGTAACCAGGGGGTGGCGCCGTACGAAGGCAGAGCCTCCGCCAAAAGTCTGTCTCGCTTATTCTGTTTTTGTTGTTTTTAGTGTTGTTGTTGACCTGCATGTTTTAGCATATCTTTTGTTTTGAATATGTGGGGGTTGGTCAAACGTATTTTTTCGTCGCGAAGTAACTCCTTTTGCCAGTTACCATAAAGCGAAATTGTAACAACTTTTGATCGGTCATCAGGGGAGACTCATCTGGATTGTGCGGGGAAATATTGGTTCTGTCGCGATTCCTGATCGGGACGAGAGAATCAGTTTGAAACGTACGTGAGATTTACCACTGTGGGTGGGCTTGGTAATCGCTTGGAAGATGTTGCGCTCTTCAGCTGCTTACCCGCGGGGATTCGTTGTGTTCGTTTCGCCAACCAACACGAATGTCCCTTCATCTTGCTGAATGGCATAGCCAGAGATTACATGGGTTAGTACGAATAAGCATGTGTTTGTGTGGTGTGGGGTGAATGGGATTGGTGGATAGGGGTGGAGGGTGGGAAGGGGGGGGGGGTGGTGGGGGATGTGTGTCTCACAATATCACCCAACCAACTATAAACTCACTTATCACGTCTAAAAGCGGGTAACGGACCAAGGATTCAGATGGGTTTAGTAGGAATGAAACACCGGTGGGGAGGGAATACACACAACGCCTTGAAGGAGTTTTACTGTCGCAACTGACTCCCGCTACCCCTGAGTATCTCCGCTTCCTGCACTCTGGTTCGTCAGTAAATCCGGTTAAGGACGAATTTTCCCCTATCTTCACTGATGTGTATCTGTTGGTCAGAACGTCGATTATCCAGTAGCAGCGGGCATTGCTGACATCAACTTCCACGAGGTTGGAGATAACTTTGGTTGTGGATAATTGGTATACCTCAAATGCCGAGCTTTAATTCCATGAATACGTGACTGCATAGATAGTATCTTAACCAGTGTTCCAGGGGATAATGCAAGGCCATATGGGGGATGGCAATCAGTCATCGACCTTTGTGACTGTAACGCATATATGCAGTGGATCAAGAGCGGATGTTACCTTTACCATATGACTCTAGCAATTACAACGCCGAAATAGGCCATTGTGCACATCATTCAGCGTCGACCACATTACAGTCTTCACATTATCCTGCACGCACCGGTCAATTATACAATTCCCGTAATCCCTATTAACATAGAAACCTATACGTTTACGCATAGAGTGGGGGGGGGGGGGGGCGTGGGGGAACCACAGCAGCCTGTCGATAACGGATGCGGTCACAGGGGGAAGGAGCATACTCTGTGCAGATTGTAACGTCGTCAGGGATCGAACATGGGTCACTGACGCGATAATGCAGCATGTCAAAACCATTGGGCCACTGTGGCTGTAGCTAGTCGGCTGGAGTTAATGCCAACGCCCTTCAACTGCGTCCGTGTGAAAATATCGAGATCAAGGTCGCGGGACGGGCAATCATTAAGGCATGGAAATCCTGGTTTTCCGTGGCATCCGGATGACACCTGTAATCATTCACCCAATGCAACCAGGCTGGTGGCATTTGCCACAGATTGAAGAAACATGCCAATAACGGACGAATCGTCTGATTACGTAAAATCATCAGTTAGAGAGTGATAGAACACATTGTGGCCAAGATGCGCATTAGCAGTCGTGCCATTTGCTAATCAACTTACTAACCGCCACGTCCTGTGGATCCGTCTCTGCGCACCTAGTAAAAGGGTATGTGAGATAGTCCTGCGACTGCTTTTCCCATATAGAGTGCGGCCTTTAAGAGTTGCCTTATAGTGATTGTATTAGATAATGAGGCGGTGGATTAATTTATGTTTAACAATTGAAGTCCCTGCTTCTTGCCCACAGCACTTGGCAAGCCACACTTGGCCTGATTGCCGGGGCATCGTGTCCCTGATGCTTCATCTCTGGGTTCTCCAGCGGGGTTTAAGGTTCCAGACTACCTCGACACTGTACAGGAGCACCTGCCTGCACTGAAGAGGGTGCAGTGACGATTTTGCCCGATTTTGCCTGAAGGAATGTTTGTAGAATGGGCAAAACCGGAATGACTGAAGACGGAATGCCCGCGCGTGTGTGTGTGTGTGTATGTGGCTTTTGTTTGTGTTAGCTGCTTTCCCGAGAGGGGCGTGAAGTGCAGATGGAGCTCAAGGGTGAGGGTGGGGGATTGGGTCAGTGGTGATGACGATCCTCTGCCATATTTTGCGGTTTTTGGCAGAGCGTTTGCCAAACCAAGTTGTGATGCATCCGAACATGGGAAGATTAATTGGAGACATGTGCCCAATTTAACCATTCTTCTGAGAAAGTAATGAGGCATCGGTGTGTGTTGTTTTGCTAATGGCCAATTGGTGTAAGACCATAAGGTATGGGATGGAAAGGTAGATATTTCTAAAAAGATGCAAGGATTATTATCCGCAGAGTAGGATTAGAACCTACGAAACAGTGGCGAGCAAAAGGGGTTAGTGTGGGTGCGATAGTCGGGATAAGAGGGTTTGGCCAAAATGCCCGCGTCTGTGCCACGGTTAGACCACAACGTCTGCTGAGATGCATTGGAGCATTGGCGGAGGGGCTGTAGGCTGCAGATGTTGGCTGATGTGAGGTAGACAAACCTCATATCTGCTCGTTGGTATGTGCCAATTACTCAGCTCAATTGTGACGAAACATCATCACCATGGACAATCCGCCGGCTTTTGTTTACTACAATGTCCCCGGGTAAACCGCGGGTCAATTGTCCCGATGGGCCAATCAGAGGTCGTTCTTGCTCAAGCTGGGCCGCGGTATAAATTGGACGAGCGGCGACATCCGCCATCTAACCGCCGCGACAACAGAGAGAGAGAGAGAGAGAGGATGGTGAGCCGACGTGTCCAGACCCTCCAGCGCCGCCGCGTTCCACCGAGCCGGGCATCAGATTGGCGGGAGGCGCTCGCTGCACAGAGGAGCGCCCAGCAATTCACCTTTCATGTCCTGGTCTATCTGTTGACCGGAGGTTCCATTCACACATTGAACGGATGTGTTCGTTAACCGAGATGGCATCTAAGTATAAACATGGACACGTTGGTTCCTCACCCCAGCTTTAATTTGTCCAATCGTATTCCACAAATGATAATCGAGTGTTTTAGTTTAGTTTCATGTTCGCTATTATTTGGCGGACGGGGTGTCAATTGAATTAGATATCCGAAAATGGCTATTGCTATTGGGAAGGTATTATGTGTTCCGGCATCTGGTACAGCCCCAATCCTCTCGTCTATATAAGCTGTAATTGTAAATATTTTCGTCTTGTATTTTCTCTTCGCCTCCAGCGGGAATGTATTTCAGTTCACGTCGGTCAGGCCGGGTGCCAGATCGGCAACCCCTTGCTGGGAGCTGTATTGCCTGCAGCACGGGATCCAGCCGGATGGACAGATGCCCAGCGACAAAGCCATCGGAGGCGGCGGACGACTCCTTCAATACCTTCTTCAGCGAGACGGGGGCGGCAAGCACGTCCCGCGGGCCGTGTTCGTCGATCTGGAGCCCACAGTGATTGGTAAGGTGGCAGGAGGAAGAATATTTACATGTTCTGCATTGTCGAAATCCTACCCTGAATTTTTGTAGGGGTTTTGTGTGTGGCGCAGGTTAATGCTCTATTTTCTCCTCCCGTCCCCCCTACAGATGAGGTGCGGACACGGCACCTACCGGCAGCTCTTCCACCCGGAGCAGCTCATCACCGGCAAGGAGGACGCGGCCAATAACTACGCCGGGGCCACTGTTCCCATCGGCAAGGAGATCGTGGACCTAGTCCTGGATCGCATCCGGAAGGTGGTAAGTATGATTGACAATAGAATTTCACAAACTTCCTTCATTGTCAGCGCACAGCACGGAGCTTCCTATCCCGCATGCACGCTGAGTATTTCTATTGTGCACCGACCATACTTTGAAACACTGCCCCTTCCAATTTCCCATTTCATCCATGGAAAATGGGTTCTGAAAAAGGTTTCCTACCGCTGCCTTTCATAATCTTATTCACTTCTATCACTTATCCCCTCAACCTTCCATGTTTCAGGAAACACAGTCCAAATTTGTCAGAACTCTCCCGAGAGCTTCTTTTATCCATTCCACATCACAAGATTAGATATTATTCAGCAGAGATGAACACACTTCTAGGAATCTTCATTGAAGGCAGTGAGATCGGCAGATGTGCATTGGTTTTCCAGTTGAGGGCATTTCAGCAGGTGTCCCATTGTTTGTGGCTCAATACCACCTCCGTAGATGACACAATTAGTGTTACAGTATTTCCCCACTTGTTCAGAGACACATTGTCTCTGCCAACATCACTGCCTGATCGATTGAGCCATTTCCATCTGGCACAACTTGTGTGTGCACCAGGAGGGTGTTGCTCACTTGCCGTTAGTCCCATGGTAGTTGAGGGAGGTAGAGTGGATATTCTATCACTCCATATGGAGACTCGTGCTGCACCTGTTGCAACGCCAGCCTCAAGAGGCGTCACATAGTGAAGACAACTTCACCTCGACTTTAATTGGTTCGGAAATGGTGTCTGGCCGAACATAGAAACATAGAAACATAGAAATTAGGTGCAGGAGTAGGCCATTCAGCCCTTCGAGCCTGCACCGCCATTCAATATGATCATGGCTGATCATCCAACTCAGTATCCCGACTCATAACAGATGAACGAACATTGGATGTCGTTCATCTGTTATCTACCGCTGGTGCTCCTTCATGCTGGCTCCTGCTTTCCTGAAGTCTGACGTGCTATGCGTGAGAGCTAATACCCTCTAATTGATGAAGCATTATTTCTAATAATCCACTTCTTCCACTTCGTCTAATCCACCACGGCAGTCACCCCGAAATGAATTGTACCTTCCAAATGAGGCCTGACACGAAATGTATTTAGACGTCAGAGCAAACGTAGGGCCTTCGCTGTCACTCGTGGGAGGCCCATTACACATACATATTTCGAAATCCATCGTGGCTCGCCCCATCCGGACAAATGGGGCGAGCCACGACTGCCAATTTGTTCTCTATGCAAGTGTCGAGTGGAAGGAAAATAACAATTTCATTCGTTCCTCCCAGAGCCATCCACTTATGCCCAAACCGAGTGGTAGATAGGTAGATCACGAACGTCATATCATATTTTCTATTCACAGTTTCAACTTTCGTTCCACCAGGCCCACCAGTGCACCGGACTGCAGGGGTTCCTCATTTTCTGCAGTTTCGGGGGCGGCACCGGCTCGGGATTCATCTCCTTCCTCATGGAGAGACTCTCCTTCGACTACGGCAAGAAATCCAAGCTGCAGTTTTCCGTCTTCCCGGCTCCGCAGATCTCCACCGCCGTGGTGGAGTCCTACAACTCGGTGCTGGTCGCCCACTGCACCCTGGAGCACTCCAACTTCGCCTTCATGGTGGACAACTAGGCCATTTACGACGTGTGTCGGCGAAACCTTGACATCGAGCGCCCTACCTACACCAACCTCAACCGCCTGTTGGCGCAGATCGTGTCGTCCATCACCGCCTCGCTGCGCTTCGACTGGGCCCTCAACGTGGACCTGACTGAGTTCCAAACCAACCTGGTCCCCTACCCGCGCATCCACTTCCCACTTGCCACCTACGCGCCCCTGACCTCGGCTGAGAAAGCTTATCACGAGCAAATGACGGTCGCCGAAATCACCAACTCCTGCTTCGAACCGGCCAACCAGATGGTGAAGTGCGACCCCCGCCAGGGCAAATACATGGCGTGCTGCATGCTGTACCGCGGGGACGTGGTGCCCAAGGACGTCAACGCCGCCATCGCCACCAAGCGTTCCATCCAGTTCGTGGACTGGTGCCCGACCGGGTTCAGGTAAGTGAAGGGTTTGAGTTAAATGCTCTCTGAGGTAGATGGGACATTGACAACGAAAAAATGGTACCCCAGATGAGTGGTCCATCTATGCGTGTTCAAGCGACGTCCCGCTCTTCATTCTCAACAATTGGACAGATATTCTCCTTACCGCATTTGCTGTGTGTTCCCTACGCAACATCCTAATGCACCTGTCCCACTTAGAAACACCACCGCCATCGCCATGGCTTGGACCCGCCTGGACCTGAAGTTCGACAAGATGTACGTCAAGCGGGCCTTTGTCCACTGGTACGTGGGAGAGGGGCTGGAGGAAGGGGAGTTCCAGGACGCGCGGGAGGACATGGCATCGCTGGAGAAGGACTACGAAGAGGTGGCACTGGACTCCTCCGATCTCCAGAAGGCTGCAGAGGAAGAAGAATAGAGGAGATTATAGAAAATGAAATATCATATTTTACTTTGCAGTAGATTTAGGAGTTTAAATGTTAACAATTCAACTCATTATAATCGTGAAAATAAATTACTTTTGCAGGTGATTTTCAAAGTGTGTTCAGTCTGCAGTTAAGGACAGTAAAACGGCATTTGGGGATCCAAGGAGGGTCGAGGTTATTACCTTCTGCAAAAGTAGGGTGAGATGCAGGTTCAATGAAAATCTTGCATGCAGCTACGTCAGAGGCACAGAGACCCGTGCCACACCAAGCATCCTCAAAAAGACATGAATTATACATATAATACTGGGTACCTGCTACAAAACAGGCAACATAAAACATAGTTTGAAAGTTACTTGAGTATTCTGACGGGTATGAAATACACATATTTGTTTAGACCAGTGCTAATGACGGATAGCTAGCATGGCTTTGTACGTGGAAGATCTTGTCTCAGGAGTCTGATTGAGTTTTTGGAAGAAGTGAGCAAAACGGTTGTCAAAAACAGAGCTGTCGATATTGAACATTGGACCTCAGCGGAGAATTTAACCAGTTTTCACGTGGTAGGCTGCTCTGGAAGGTTGTATCGCATGGGATCTAAGGAGGCATGCTTGAATAGATATAAAATTTGCACCATGCAAGGAAGCAGACGGTGTTGGTGGGAAGTTGTTTCTCGGACTGGAGGCCAGTAAATAGCGTTGTGCCTCAAGATTCGGCGCTGGGCTAATTCCTATTTGTCATCTGTATCAAAAATGCGGATGAGAAACTGTTGAACGCAGCGGCAGAGAAGCGGGCAGGCAGAAAGGAGCGCAGCAACTTAAACAAACCAGAGACCACACACAAATGCGACCTTTGACACAGATACTGTTACTCACGCATTGGTCTCTTCAGCCCGCTGTCGGCACTGCTCTAGCCAAGGTTTGGAGCAAGCAGCCAACAACTCGGATGCATCACCCACGGTCAGTCATGATCTAGAAGGCCTACGATGCACATGGCAAAAGGAGCAAGTTTGCAGATAATACAAATGTGGGTGGTATTGCACGTATTCAAACGGGATGTCATTAATTGCATAGGTTGCCCAGGTGTGCTGAGGAATGGTTGATGGAACTTAATACAGATATTAAATTCCTCTGCATTCGGAAACAGGGCGTTGCACGTGACGCACGCCGACTGCTACTTCATGGCGTCAGCACAGCGACCCGCTGTGAGTGACAGCGCAACATTGTCTTAGAAACATAGAAACATAGAAAATAGGTGCAGGAGCCTGCACTTCCATTCAATATGATCATGGCTGATCATCCAACTCAGTATCATGTACCTGCCTTCTCTCCATACCCCCTGATCCCATTAGCCACAAGGGCCACATCTAACTCCCTCTTAAATATAGCCAACGAACTGGCCTCAACTACCTTATGTGGGAGAGAATTCCACAGATTCTGTGTGAAAAATGATTTTCTCATCTCGATCCTAAAATACTTCCTCCTTATCTTCCGGGAAAATTCCTGTGGGATCGGACACTCCTCTCAACGATTCTCAATCAAAGAAT
The DNA here is from genome assembly GCA_035221665.1 of Okamejei kenojei. NCBI lineage: Eukaryota > Metazoa > Chordata > Chondrichthyes > Rajiformes > Rajidae > Okamejei > Okamejei kenojei. The sequence continues at coordinate 8,655 of JAVHYY010000775.1, forward strand.
GGAAAAGCAAACATGCATCGATATTTAATAACTTACATTAATTTCGAAAGATCATTGTATCCTTAATATCTATGTCTATCTATATATATAATAAGTAAATGTTGAGAGAAATGGTGATGTGCGGAGACATTCAACACCTATTAAAATGCTGTGTGTATGTGTGTATTAAAAGCTTTACATTGTCGCCACACATCAACCTTTTCCGAGACTTTCCTCTTCTCTCTCTTGTGCCCACTCCTCATATATCTCACTCTCTCTATCTCGTGTGCTGCACCATTGTCCCAGTGCAGAGTATTCAAGGGCTAGCGCCAAAGCCTCCATGTGAGATGGAGAGATGTGGATGGAGCCAAAGTGATACTTTTCCACTGAGCTTAATGTTCGAAGCTGCCAGAGGAAGCTATAGGAGACACAATTACAACTATTGAAACATATTTCAACACATATATTGGCAGGAAGGGATTGGAGCAATCTAGGCCTAACACAAGCAAATGGAACTACCCCAATATGTTTACCTTGGCGGCATGGCAATGTGAACCCAAGCGTCTGTGTCTCTGCTGTGCGACTATATAATTGTGACATCTACTCTGTTAAGGCACTGACGAAGAAATGAACCCCGCTTTACTTACTGCGAATAGTTTACTGATGGTAGTGAGCCCGCAATCACGTACCACATAAGGAATGATGCCAGACGAGTTCAACTATAGCTCTGCTATAACGCGTGTTTCCACAAGGGTAAATCGTACAAAATTGATCTATGCATTAGGGAACAGTATTTTGCAATTACAAAGGCCAAAGGCCAATATCCTATATAAATACCAAATAGACTCAGGCAAAACAGTTGCACGTGAATTCTGCAAGACAGGGAAGAGAGAAAAAAAAGATCAGTGAGAAATTCGCGCAAAACGCAATTAGAATATGTCTATGGTAGTCCAAAAGATGGGTTGCATGGTTTATCGGACGATGCGAATCAACCCACGGGCGTTGGTGAGAGGTAGAATCCAGGTTGAGTGAGTGGGGGTGTGGAGAGACAAAAATGAGGGTTGGTGTTAAAGTGGACGGCGGAGAATGGATGGGACTGGGGCAATTTTGCGTGCTGGATGACTAAACGCGAACGAAATGGATCGGTACTAGTTATCATGGTTGCGAACTAAAGTAAGCTCGCACCATCGCCATTCCGCCTCTGATAGATTGCAGCGAAACTTTCCCCCGAACCCCCCGCCACCCCCACCCCGCCTTGTGTCTTGCTTAGAAAGTAGTTGCTCAGCGTTATGTCTGTTTTATACTGCCATGTGTATGGAGCTGCAGTGAAAGGCTTTTGTTTGCGTCATATCTAATTAAATCAGATAACATTTTACAGGAGTAAAATCAATCCATGTACAAGGGCAACGAATAGCGCAAATAGTTACCCCTCAGATACCTATGCAATATTTCCCCCTTAAACTTAATCCTGCGTCCTCCCGTTCCAGATTTCCCTCCGCTGGGCTAAGGACTCTATGCATTTATCCAATCTATTCCTGACGATTTTTCCCACCTCTTTCTGTTCACCCTCCTCCGCCTGTACTCCAGGAAAAAACGTTCTCAAAGTGTTAGAAAGTTCAGGCCCTCGAATCCTGGCAAAAGATTCGTATACCCTCACTGCACTCTTTCCACCATGACCACATAGAAACATAGAAACATAGAAAATAGGTGCAGGTGGAGGCCATTCGGCCCTTTGAGCTTGCACCGTCACTCATTATGATCATGGCTGATCGCCCCCAATCAAGAACCGTGCTTGCTTTCTCCCCGTATGCCTTGATTCCTCTGGCACCTGGATATCTATCTAACTCCCTCTTAAATCCATCCAGTGATTTGCCCCCACGGCACTCTCTGCATGAAATTGTTTTTCGTCATTTCAGTCTAAAATGGCCTCGCCTTTATTCTAAGACTTTTTGGCCCCTGGTTCTGTACTAGCCCAACATTGGAGACATATTTCTTGCATCTTGCCGGTCCAGTCTTTTTATGATGTTATGTGTTTCTATATGATCCCCCCCCCCCATTTTTCTAAACTCTGGTGAATAAAAGCATAGTATTTGCAATCTTTCCTCATATGACAGTCCCGCCATGCCAAGGATCAAGCTCGTAAATCTTCGCTGCACTGCCTCAATCACAAGGTTGTCCTTCCTCAAATTAGATGTGGTCTTACCAGAGCCCTACACAACTGCAGAAGACATCTTTCGTATGACATAGTATCCTCGGTTTGAAAATCTTCCTCAAATTAGGAGATGTGGTCTTACCAGAGCCCTATACAATTGCAGAAGACATCTTTCGTATGACATAGTATCCTCGGTTTGAAAATCTGGATGCAGCCTTCATTCTGTAAGGGGCCCGTTCAAGAGTATAATAACAGCTGGGAAGTATCTGTTCCTAAATCGGACAGTACACGGTTTCATGCTTTCGTTTGTTCTGTTTATCGACTAATTTGGACCCCGCCGAGCAAATATGTCTTCAAACAGTTGGAGAGGAACGCAGCCCAGTGGAGCTGAGAGCATTTAAACTAGTAATAAGCGGTTGTTGGGATAGTTCAGGACATTCGGCGCCGGTGGAATGCGGCAACTGTTTAATGGCGGATATCCCCGAGGTCTATTCCCGCCCCTACTTATATTCCTACGATTGCAGGGCGGTTTGCGTGATCCGGTGGGTGCATATTTGATTGCAGGGGACAGGACGGGGCCATGTTAAATATGAGATGACAATGCCCATTATCTATTGCGGCCAACTTTTGACCCCGCCCTTTAGACAAAGCGGCCAATCAGCGCCAGTCCGCCTCTGACGTTGACAACATGGCACCTAGCAACCATTCTCCCGGCCGACCAATCAGACGACGGGCCTCCCCGTAATGACGGGGTATAAATAGCGCGACCGGCGGCGTCAGCCAGTCATTGTCGAGGGCTGCGGTGATCGCCGGACATTATGGTAGGTGACGTGGTAGAACTCTGACGACCGCCGCGTTCCATGTAGGCAGGCTGCTGATTGGTCGACGTGAGCCCACTGTGGGCGGCGGGCACCAATCAGAAAAATGTGTTCAGAGAATCCTGTTGACACCGGGACGTTCACACAGACGGGGATTGGTTTCTTGGGAAGGGATCGGGTGAGGGTGAGGGTGATGGGGTTGCACTTCCAGCGTGGGAAGGAGAATACGGAGGGAATGAACGGGACGCGCCTGACATTACCCGGGTGACTTTTAAGTCCCACCCCACTCCCTCCGCCACTCAACACGACCCCAAGGCAATTTTACACATCCGGTACTAATCCCGAGTTTGCCCCCCATATCTAGCGCGAGTGTATTTCAGTTCACGTCGGACAGGCCGGGTGCCAGATCGGCAACGCTTGCTGGGAGCTGTATTGCCTGGAGCACGGTATCCAGCCCGATGGACAGATGCCGAGCGACAAGACCATCGGTGCCGGCGACGACTCCTTCAACACCTTCTTCAGCGAGACGGGGGCGGGCAAGCACGTCCCGAGGGCTGTGTTCGTCGACCTGGAGCCCACGGTGATCGGTAATTTAGAACGGGCGGGCGAGGGCTCATATGTCCGGGATTGCCTTCAAATCTCCCCGCGTCGTGCCAGTTCGGAGCGTTTGTACCGCTGATTAATTTTCTGTTTCCTCCCATGTAGATGAGGTACGGACCGGTACTTACCGGCAGCTCTTCCACCCCGAGCAGCTCATCACCGGAAAGGAAGACGCGGCCAATAACTACGCCCGGGGACACTGCTCGATCGGCAGGGAGATCGTGGACCTGGTGCTGGACCGCATCCGGAAGGTGGTAGGTGGACTTCAATAGTGGTCGGTGGGGGCGCTGCAAGCCGGCAGCCCTGTTAGCAGCTGTCTGTCTTTTTTCAACTTTTTTTTGTTTTTAGTACATTGTGTTTTCGTGCATTGTTTAAATGTTTCTTCGTGTTTCTTGTGTGGGGGTGGTGTAGTGTGGGGGGGGGGGGGGTGTAAGGGGGAAACCGTTTTGGCCACCTCCTCCACGGAGAGGCGACTTTTTCTATGTCGCCTCCCCCGTGGCCTAACAACAAGGATCGGCGCGGCCTTTTCCCGAGACGCGCCCGGGGCTTCAGCGACGGGCGCAGCGAGGTCATTCGGCGGAGAGCGGGCGAGCCCTCGTTTGGGCTCGCCGGATGGGAGCGCTTCGTTTCGCTGGCCCGCGGCAGTCGGCAGCCTGAAGTCGCGGTCTGCAGGGCTCCAGCGCAGAGCGGCGGCGTCGGCAGCCCGGGATTTCTCGTGGGAGACCCGGGGAAAGAAGTAGCCACCACCGCCGGCACGCGGCCTACTACCTCGGGTCCGTCGTGGACTTACTATCACCCCCGGAGGGGAGCTTCAACCGCCGGTCCTGCGGTCTGCGGTGCTTCTGGCTGCGGCGGGACCTTTAAATCTTCTACCGCCAGCCTGAGGCCGATACCAACCTGAAGAAGCGGTCTCCGGTGGGGAAGAGCCGACCCTGGAATTCCCTTGTCTGCACATCTGGACGCCTGCAGCGACGGCTGCGGAGGGTTGAGGTCCCGACCACGGGGGAAAGTGGAGGAGGACTGGCAAATGTTTGTGCCTTCCACCACAGTAACGAGTGCTGTAGTGGATGCTTATGTTACATTTTTATTGTGTATTTTTGTGTTCTTTATTGTCGTATGCTGCTGACAATTTCATTTCACTTGCACTTTATGTGCAATGTGACAAATAAACCGTTTTGTATTGTATTGTATTGTATTATATAGAGCTTCCCAGAATTATCGTATCACCACCGCAGTTCCCAGAATGTGTTCCTGTCCCAATCGTCATCTGACAACTGTATCTTCTGTGCACTTGCCCTACGTTAAAGCTATGCCCAGCCTATGTCATATTTCCAAACCTAGGGAAAAGGGATCTCAATATGCACCCTAGGTGTATATATATATATATATATATATATATATATATATATATATATATAATATATATATATATATATATATATATATATATATATATATTATATATATATATATATATATATATATCTTTTTACCATAAATATCTATCAGGTCTCCGAAATGAACCACCCATATTTTGCCAATCTTTCCGCAGAAATCCTCTATTCCTGTCTCCATGCAGTATCACTCCATGAGTGCATAATTGACATTATTTCCATACATATCTATCAGGTCTCCGACAACAAAACAATTGGTTTTTTTTTGCTAAAATACTCAAAACCGGGCATAATTCTCGTGAAATTCATCGGTGCCCCAAATCGAAGTCCTTCCTGAAATGGAGCAACCGTAACAGCACAGATAAACCTCAATACTGCCTTTCCAGAGCTATAAAATTTACTGACGTCACCCCAAATTTACCCCTTGCTGCAACACGTCGGAATCCGAATAAAGTTCCGAATTTCGAAAGTGATTTACATAGAAATGTGAAAGGGAAGGGTTCACATGTAGAGCGACCCAATACAGATCAATCCTCCGAGCCCATACTGCCAACTAGATTAGCATTTAGGTGCTGGGATAGACAATGTTTGGACAATATCGCTCGGTCACTCGTGCGTGGAAACACAGAGGTAGCTCGGTGGCGTACCGTCCGTTATTACATTCATGATTTCCGCTTTCATTCCACCCCAGGCCGACCAGTGCACTGGGCTGCAGGGGTTCCTCGTCTTCCACAGTTTCGGTGGCGGCACCGGCTCGGGCTTCACCTCCCTCCTCATGGAGAGACTCTCCGTCGACTACGGAAAGAAATCCAAGCTGGAGTTTTCAGTCTATCCGGCTCCGCAAATCTCCACCGCCGTGGTCGAGCCCTACAACTCGGTGCTGGTGACCCACTGCACCCTGGAGCACTCCGACTGCTCCTTCATGGTGGACAACGAGGCCATTTACGACGTGTGTCGGCGAAACCTGGATATCGGTCGCCCCACCTACACCAACCTCAACCGCCTGATCGCGCAGATCGTGTCGTCCATCACCGCCTCGCTGCGCTTCGACGGCGCCCTCAACGTGGACCTGACTGAGTTCCAAACCAACCTGGTTCCTTACCCGCGCATCCACTTCCCGCTCGCCACCTACGCACCCCTGATCTCGGCCGAGAAGGCTTACCACGAGCAATTGTCGGTCGCCGAAATCACCAACGCCTGCTTCGAACCGGCCAATCAAATGGTGAAGTGCGACCCCCGCCAGGGCAAGTACATGGCGTGCTGCATGCTGTACCGCGGGGACGTGGTGCCCAAGGACGTCAACGCCGCTATCGCCACCGTCAAGAGCAAGCGCACCATCCAGTTCGTGGACTGGTGCCCGACCGGATTCAAGGTAAGTGAAGGATTTGAGACAAATCAGTGTGTACCCGGAGGAGGAGGTGCTTTGGCTATGTTTGTAGGATACCTCAGCTGAACGGCACATCTAGAAATTTTTAAATACATGTCCTTCTATTCACCGAAAATAATTTAACAAGGACCTCCCCCTCAATCACCATTGTGGTCTCCCTACTCAACGCAATGTTAATGTAACCCGTTCCTAACATTTGCAGGAGACATCCTGTCCTGATCCGTGAGCACGTTTGTGGACGAGAGTGGGTGGATTTGAAGCTATTCATGTGCTTGGAGACGGTGGCCGAAATACCTATTTCTTTCGGGTAATCGGTCAGTAAAAATACTCCAGGGAACATTGAGCTTCTGATTGGGGTGGAATAAATAATTTGGAATAATCTCTCAATTGCAACGCTCCCGTTTCCAGTGTCCTCGCCCGGGGAATACAAACAGAACAAGGGGTTTGCACGGCGAAGGGGTTGGGACGAGCTCGCATATTGATAGGGGTCCAGGAATTGAATTCCAATGTGTAAACTTTTCCTACCCCCGCAGGTGGGCATCAACTACCAGCCCCCGACGGTGGTGCCGGGTGGCGACCTGGCCAAGGTGCAACGCGCCCTCTGCATGCTGAGCAACACCACCGCCATCGCCATGGCCTGGACCCGCCTGGACGTGAAGTTCGACAAGATGTACGCCAAGCGGGCCTTTGTCCACTGGTACGTGGGAGAGGGGCTGGAGGAAGGGGAGTTCCAGGACGCACGGGAGGACATGGCGTCGCTGGAGAAGGACTACCAAGAGGTGGCCCTGGATTCTACCGACCTTGCAAGGGCAGAGGAGGAAGGAGAGGATTAGACAATATAACCTCAAATTAAAATGTATAATCAAATGCCACATTTATGCGATAGATTTGGGAAGGAAATTTAATCAGACAGCGTTGTAATTCCGAAAATAAATGTAAATGAAAAGCAAAATGCATTTGGAAGTCCATCCGCATCTCCTGGGGCAATTCACAGGTCATGGTCAGGCTAAAATGATTGGGCGGTGCTCGCTGGCGACAGAAGAACGGCTCGACAGAGCGAATAGCATGGGTCGGTGATATCAGTGTGAAGCAGACTAATAGAATGGGTGCGAGACCAAAGGAGAGAGGCAGAAGTGTGATGGTTAGATGGGGCGGGGAAGGGAGGGAGAAGTCAGGGTGGGCAAGGGGACGGGGAAGTGCAGGGAAGGGAGGGGAGAAGAGTTACAAGAAGACAGCATTGGATAGGGATAGGTACAGAGCTTTAAAGTTCTTAAAGTCCTCTTCATGTGTTACCATAATTCTATGCCTCAGAGGAGGTTTGATTGAGGATCCGTGAGAGTGTGGAAGGGGTTGCCGATCCCACAGGAAATATCCCGGAAGACAATATTGCGCTGTCACTCGCGTTGAGCGCGTCGCTGTGCTGACGCCATGACGTCGCAGTTGGCGTGCGTCACGCACAACGCCCTGCTTTCGAATTCAGAGGAATTTAATATTTGTATTAAATTCCATCAAGCATTCATCAGTCCACCTCGGCAACCGATGGAATTCTTGACATCCAGTTTCAGTCTCTGCAATACCACCAACTTTTGTATTATCTGCAAACTTGCTCATCTTGCCACGTGCGTTCTCATCATAATCATTGATACAGGTGACAAACAAGAACCGAATCCTGAGACGCCACACTATCCAGTCCGAGATGCGACATTCCACCACCACCCTCTGCTTCTTTTCATGGTGCAAATCTTATCTCTATTCAACCATCTCTCCTTGGTTGTCATGCGATACAACTTCCCAGCGCAGCCTACCCGTGGATGCTTCTCAAATTATTCGCTGACGTCCACATATTCAACAGCTACTGTTCAGATTTGGTCAATCGTTATGGTCACTTCATCCAAAAATTCAATTAAATTAGTGAGACAAGTCCTCCAACATATACAACCACACTGGCTATCCGTAAACAGCACTATATTTAAATATGTATATTAATAATCCGTCAGCATAATCTACTCACTTTCCAACCATGTTATCGTTGCATGACTTGTAGCTATTACTAGTAATATATATATAATTCATGTGTAATTGAGGATGTTTGGTGTGGCATGGGTCTATGTGCCTCCGAAGGAGCTGCATGCAAGATTTTCATTGAACCTGCATATCACCCTACGTGTGCAGAAGGCAATAACCTTGGATCCAAATTCCCATTTTACTGGCAAAGTAATTCGTGTCCATGACTGCAGAACTGAACACACTTTGAAAATCACCTACAAAAGTAATTTAGTTTCACGTTTATAATGTGTTGAATTGTTAACATTTTAAACTACTAAATTTACTCTAACAGATATATGATATTCCATTGACAATAATCTCGTCTATTCTTCCGCCACTGCCGCCTTGCCGAGATCGGGAAGTCCATGGCCACCTCTTCGCAGTCCTGCGCCAGCGACGCCATGTGCTCCCCGCGCGTCCCTGGAACTCCCCCCCTCCTACGTACCAATGGACAAAGACCCGATTGACGTACATCTTGTCGAACTTGAGGTCTAGGCGGGTCCAGGCCATGGAGATGACACGGTGGTATTGCTCAGCATGCAGAAGGCGCGTTGCACCTTGTCCAGGTCACCCCCCGGCACCACCGTCGGGGACTGGTAGTTGATTGCCACCTGCGGGGGTTGGAAAGTGCAAACATTGGATTTGAATTCCTGGATCTCGCTCGTTTACCTCAACAGGATCCATGTGAGTTAGTCCTAGCCCGTTCGCGCTGGAATCCCGGTCGTCAGGATCAATTACAAAGCCTGGGTTTCGCGGTTGGATGCACAGTTTGGGGCATTGGGCGCAATGAGACGATGATCCAATTGTCTACCTCCTCTCCTACCAGAAGAGTGACGTTAACTGGAGGATGCTAACTGACATATCAACCGACAAAATGAAGTCCGTTGACAAATTGGATCACTACCGTCTCCGAGCACAATACTCCACCAATTATATCCACCCGCCCATCCCCCTCCGTCTTCCGTACCGTCCCCTTCAGGGCTGAACACCCCCTGTGGAATTTAGGTTTATATTTAAGAATTAAGGCGGGAGAATTGCCACGGAATATTCCGTTGGTTGTAGTGCTGGGATCAGGATGCATTAGGGTGTTGCGTAAGGAACCATGTCCCTTCTACCCCACGGAGCATATATCCCAATCCCTTCACTCACATTGAACAGGGTGAGACACCATTCCACGAATTGGATGCACGTTTGCTCTTGATGTAGGCGATGGCGGCGTTGACGTCCTTGGGCACCACGTCTCGCGGTACAGCATGCAGCACGACATGTGCTTACCCTGACTGGGGTCGCACTTCACCATCTGGTTGGCCGGCTCGAAGCAGGAGTTGGTGATCTCCAAAACAGATGGGTTGGGCCCAATGCAGGCAAATGGGACGAGTCGATGTGTCCATGTACTAGTTGGAAGTCATCTCGGTTAGCGACACCTCCGCTCAAAGTGCCAATGGAACCTCCGGTCAACAGATAGACCAGCACATGAAAGGAGATTGGTGTGCGCTCCCCTGCGCAGCGAGCGCCTCTCGCTAATCAAATGCCCGGCTCGGTGGAGCGCGGCGGCGCTGGAGGTTCTGTCACATCGGCTCACCATCCTCTCTGTCTCTCTCTCTGTTGTCGCGGCGGTCAATGGCGGATGTCGCCAATTTATAACGCTGCCCAGCTGAGCAAGAACGGCCTATGAATAGCCCATCGGGCCAATTGGCCCGCGGTTACCAGGGGACATTGTAGTAAACAAATGCCTGCGGATTGTCCATGGTAATGTTCGTCACAAATGAGCTGAGTATTTGCACATAGCAACGAGCAGATGAGGTTTGACTACCTCACATCAGCCGACATCTGCCAGCCACCAACCCCTCCCCCAGCGCGACAATATACATCCCAGCAGAAGGTGGGATGACATGGCGCAGAAAGTTGCCTTTCGGCCCCGTCCTCATATTTTGACTATCGCACCGGCACTAATCCCATTTGTTCGGCACTGCGTCGTGGTATCAATACCAATCTGCGGAAATTAATACATACATCTATTTTAAATCTCCATCATCCACCCACACCATCTGGTCTTCTACACCAGTCGGCCACGGGCAAGAAAACATGCCGATGCCTCTACATTCTCAGAGGAGTGGTTTAATTGGGCGTGTCTCCATTGAATGTTCCCATGCTGGGGAGGTATCACAACTTGGTTTGGCAACCGGCAGCCAAAAACCGCCAAAGACTGCGGAGGATAGTCATCACACTGACCAATCTCGCACCCTCACCCTTGAGCTTTATCTGCATTTCACGCTCTCCAGGGAAAGCAGCTAACACAAACAAATACCACATGCACACAGCCACCCACACCCACACACCCACACACCCACATACCCACACCCACACGCACACACACACACATACCCACACCCACACGCACACACACCCACATACCCACACCCACACCACAAACACACACACACACACACACACACACACACACACACACACACACACACACACACACACACACACACACACACACACACACACACACACACACACTGTCTTCTTTCCACTGCCGCGGGCAGAGGTTATGAAACATTGAAAGCCCGTACGACCAGATTCGGGACAGATTCCTCCCTACTGTTACCAGACACTTGAGCATACCTCTTATAAGCTAAGGGATGTATTCCCGATCGTCCATTCTATATACTTGCGGACCTTGCACTTTTGTTATCTGCACTTTCTCAGCAGCTGTAACATTATGTTCTGCCCGATGTCCACTATCTGTTGTACTCATGTATGGTATGGTCGGATCCGGTATGGTATGTTACTTTATTGGTCACATGTAACGAGATGCAGTGACATTCATGTTTGTATACAGTTCAGTACATGTATCTCATGAACAACAATAGCCTGCAAACCAAAGCTTAACATTGTATCTCGTTCCACGTGTGAATATCAAATCCAGACTACAAAGATGGGCTAACAGTTCAACTTGGTCCGGTCCGCGGACAGCAAACATGGCCTTTCCGGTCTTTCCCCCTTTCAAAAACTTTCCATTCCAGGCAACATCCTGGCGAATCTTCTCCGCATCATCTCCAGCACAGGCACGTGATCCCTACAGTGTTGAGACCAGAATCTTAAACCGGGCGGAGAACCCAGGCATGAAGCATCCGGACACGACACCCCGGCAATCAGGTCCCACGTGTCACGTGCATAGGTGGTGGGAGAAACAGGGACTCGAACATAAATTAGGAAGTGTGAGGTCAAGCACTCGATTGGCTGGGGCAGATAAGTCTACGGAACGATTTCATAGAGTCGTATAACTGTACAGCATGCAAACAGGCTCTTCGACCTACCTTGTCCATGCCGATCAAGTAACATTACTGGGGTAGTCCCACTTGCCGGTATTTAGCCCATATCCCTCGCAACCTTACCAGTTCATATATCCGTCCAAATGTTTAAAAGCGAAATCTTAATTACCTCCGCTCCATTCGCTTCCTCCTACAGCTTGTTCAGGACTCGCATTTCCCGTAAAGTGAGAAGCTGCCCTTCACAAATCTCGCTCCTATTACCGGAAGACAATACCCTCTAATTTATGAGTCCTCTTTCCTGAAGAAAAGACGGGTCACATACACCACAATAAAGCCATTCCTTAACTGCCTGCGCTCTAAATAGGAAAAGACTCACAGACTATCTCACAACTCCCTTTAACTGAGGATCGCAGATCCGGATCACAGACGTGGCAGTAAGTTGGATTAGCAAATGGCACGACTGCTTAATGCGCGGCTTGGACACAGTGTGTTCTATTACTCTCTAACTCTTGATTTATTAATCAAACGATTCATCAGTTATTGGCATGTTGCTCCCATCTGTGGCCAATGCACCAACCTGGTTGCATTGGTTGAAGAATGCAGGTGTCATCCCGATGCCAAGGAAAACCAGGATTTCATGCCTTAATGATTGCCGACCCGCGGCCTTGATATCATCCACCACAAAGCGGTTCAAGGGGTTGGATATGGCGCACGTCAACTACAGCCGACCAGCTACAGCCACAGTGGCCAATGGTAGACATGTTGCCTTACAACGTCAGTGACCCATGTTCGATCCTGACTACAGTTGCCGTCTGCACAGAGTATGCACCTTCTCCCTGTGACCGCATCGATATCGTCAGGTTGCTGTGGTTTCCTCCCACTCTCTGCAAACGCACAGGTTTCTGGGTTAAAAGGCTTCGGTAATTGTAAAATTGACCCGAGTGTGTGCAGGATAGTGTGAAGGCTGATTGCTGGTCGACGCTGACTAGATGGGCTCAAGGGCCTGTTTCGGCGCTGTATCTCTGAAGTCTGTGGTAAAAGTAACATCAGCCTTGATCCACTGCAACCTGCGTACAGTCACAACAGGTCGATGACTGATGCCACCCCCCTGGCCCTGTACTCATCTCTGGAACACCTGGATAAGAAAGTAATTTACGCCAGACACTTATTCATGGATTAAAGCCCTGCAGTGAATACCATTATCCCAACCAAGGGTCATTTCCAAACACGTGGAACCTGAAGTCTGCACGTCCCGCTGCAACTGGATCATCCACTTTCTGACCAACTGACCACAATCAGTGAAGATAGTGGAACATTTGTCCTCTACCGGAATAACCTGACGAACCAGAGTCCAGAGGCGGAGATACACAGGGGAACCCGAGACAGGTTGGGCAGTAAAACTCCTTCAATGGCGTTGTGGGTATTCCCCTCCGCACCGGTGTTTCATTCCTATTAACCCATCTGAATCCTTGATCCGTACCCGCTCAGACGTGATAAGTGGCGTTTAGAGTTGGTTCGAGTGATATTGCGAGACCCACAATCCCCACCCCCCACCACCGTCCACCCCTATCCCCCCCATCCTCTCACTCCACACACATGCTTAATTCCTACTAACCCATGTAAATCTCTGGCCTGAGCCCAATCAGGCAAGATGAGGGACATTCAGTGTTGGTTGGGAACACAAAGAATCCCCGCGTACGCAGCTGAAGGAACGCACCATCTTCCAAGCGATTACCGAGCCCACCCACAGTGGTCAAATCCTCACGTACGTTTCAATTGATTCTCTCGCTCCCGATCAGAGTCGCGACAGAACCAATTTCCCCGCAAAATACAATGAGTCTTCCCTGATGCACTGATCAAGTTGTATCAATCCGCATTATGGAAACCGACGAAGGGGTTTACTTCGCGAGAGAATACGTTCGCCCAACCCCCACGTAATTCAAAACAAAAGATATGCTAAAACATGCATTGAACAGCACACTAAAAACAACAAAAGAAGAAAAAGACTAGACAGACTTTTGGCGAGGCTGCCATCGTACGGCGCCACCCCATGGTACCATATGTATATATATATATACATACTTATCATTTCATTTATTTCGTGCATTATAGATTGACGTCTCCACGGAATAGTGTTTTGGATGTCATTCCCACTTGCAAATAAACGTACCTTTGTAAAATTAAAGGGGCGATATCTAATACTGTACGTTCAGGTAGATATGTAGTTTAACATACCATCAATGTCTTCCAAATGGTCTTGTGAGACAATATAAATATTGCGTCACAGAAAGACACAGCAGAGTAAACACGGTCCAATTACACTCCATAACAGGGAAGCAAATGTCCTGTTAGCCTTTCGTCTTTATTTTATTGTTTTACGATTGTCCTTTGTCTTTTGTCAACAGGGAACAGAATCTGACTGTAGAATAGGGCAGTTAGTGTCATTTCCACATGCTCACTTTCAATCTTCATTAAAGCACAGAATCATAATAACACATGAAGAGGACTTTAAGAATTTTGAAAGCAATGTACCTAACCCTATCCCTTGCTGTCTTCTTCAAGCTTTCCAATTCATATTTGAACACTTCCATCAACCCTCCACCCCGGGAATTCCAAATCGTATCATCTCCCTTCCCCATCCCTTTGCCCCTACATTAGTTTTCCCCCCCCCCTTCCCCCCGACATTTGCCCCACCCCCCTCACGCTCCACCTCTACCTCCCTCCTTCGGTCTCCCACCTCCACATCCCATATTCTTTCAGTCCGTTTCGCACTGATATGACCGCCCCATGCTAGTAATTTCTGTTGCAATCGTTCTTCTGCCGCCAGCGAGCATCACTCAATTACTTAGGGTGAAAATGGCCACTTGATTTTCCAAATTCTAGCGGATGAAATTCCAAATGGATTCATTTTACAAATAAATTTACTTTCGGAATTACGATGTCGTCTTATTAAACTTACTTTCCAAATCTAACGTTGCTCTGTCGGATAAATGTGGCATTTGATTAAACATTTTAATTTGAATTAATGTCCTCTACTCCTCTCCTTCCCCCTCTGCCCTTGCAAAGTCGGTAGAATCCAGGGCCACCTCTTGGTAGTCCTTCTCCAGCGACGCCATCTCCTCCCGCGCGTCCTGGAACTCCCCTTCCTCCAGCCCCTCTCCCACGTACCAGTGGACAAAGGCCCGCTTGGCGTACATCTTGTCGAATTTCAGGTCCAGGCGGGTCCAGGCCATGGAGATGGCGGTGATGTTGCTCAGCTGCAGAGGGCGCGTTGCACCTTCGCCAGGTCGCCCCCCGGCACCACCGTCGGGGGTTGGTAGTTGATGCCCACCTGCGGGGAAAGTGAAAGTCCACACATTGGATTTCTATTCATGGACCCCTGTGAACATTCGAGCTCTGTTCCCCGGGCGAGGGCGCTGGTCATGGGAACGTGGCAATTAAAAGATGATCCCAATTCTTTACTTCTTCACCTGTTAGCAGCTCAATATTCCCTGGAGTACTTTTACTCCTAGAAAGAGTTACTTCTGCTCGCCGTCTCCAAACACTTTATTCATTCAAATCCACCCACCGCTCCTTCATCCCTTACACCCGCTTTAGGAGATGTGTCCTGCAAAGATTATGACCGGGTTAAAATTTTTCGCATGATATGACGTCATTACGTTGGGGGTGTTGCGTAACCAGGAGGGCACTGTGGGAGAATTGGGAGAGTCATTCCAGTTTCCGCCGAACCCGTGGGAGAAGTTTGGATTAGGTTACGGTTAGATGGTTAGGTCTACGGTTATGGTTAGGTTAGGGTTAGGGTTAGTGTGGAGAGTTAGGGTTGGTTCGCAGGGGGAGAGTTAGGGTTTAGAGTGAGGGTTAGGGGGACACCTTCGAGGAGGGTTAGGGTTAGTGTTAGGGTTAGGTTAGGGTTCTGCTTAGGGTTCTGGTTAGGGTTAGTGTTAGGGTTAGGGTATAAGGTCATGGTTAGGGCTAGGGTTAGTGTTTGGATTTGGGTTAATGTTAGGGTTAGGGTTGGGGTTAGAGTAGGGTTAGAGTGAGGTTAGGGTTAGGGTTAGGTTAGGGGTTTGGGTTAGGGTGGGTGAGGGTTAGGGTAAGTGTTAGTATTACGGTTAGGGTAAGTGGTATTACGAGTAATCTGTGCTGTTCCGGTTGCTCCATTTCAGGACGGACGTGCAGACTTAGATGAGAGCGCAGATGAGTTACACAAGAATTATTCGCGGATTTGAGAACTTTAGCTATGCAGGCAGATTGGTCAAATCTGGGTTTGTTCCCAGAGACCTGATAGATATTTATATAAATAATCTCATTGATGGAGTCATGGAGTAATAATTTATGGAAACAGGAATACGGGATTTATGCCGTGAGGTTGGCCAAATATGGAGAGTTTATTTCGTAGGCCTGATAGATATTTATCCAAATACGATATATGTACTTTGGGTATTTATTGCGAACCTTTTTCCCGAGATCTGGACATGTCACAATAGACTGGGCATAGGTTTAAGGTATGATGAGTGCACAGTAGACGTAGTTCTCAGATGACGCTTGGGACAGGAACGCACTCTCGGAAGTGCGGAGGTAATACAAGAATTCTGGGAAGCTCTGTTGCAAGTCCACCTACCACCTTCTGGATACGATCCAGCACCAGGTCCACGATCACCTTGTCGACCGAGCAATGACCCCGGGCGTACTTATTTGCCGCGTCTTCCTTCCCGGTGATGAGCTGCTCGGGGTAGAAGAGCTGCCGGTAGGTTCCGGTCCGCACCTCATCTACAGGGTAGGGAGCAGATAACAGAAAAATAATCAGCGCCACAAACGCCCCTCCATACACGACGCGGGAGATTTTGAGACAACCCGACATATGAGCCCTCGCCCGCCATTCGAAATTACCGATTACCGTGCACTCCAAGTCGACGAAGACGGCACTCGGGACGTGCTTGCCCGCCCCCGTCTCGCTGAAGAAGGTGTAGAAGGAGTCGTCGCTGCCTCCGATGGTCTTGTCGCTGGGCATCTGGCCATCCGGCTGGATCCCGTGCTCCAAGCAGTATAGCTCCCAGCAAGCGTTGCGATCTGCACCCGGCCTGGCCGACGTGAACTGAAATACACTCACGCTGGATATGGTTGGGGGAGGGGGGCACGTGATTAGTTCATGAAGTGGATAACTTGACTTATTGTTGGTCCTTTAGGACCGAGATGAGGAAAACATTTTTCACACGGAGAGTGTTGAATCTGTGTAATTCTCTGCCACAAAAGGTAGTTGAGGCCAGTTAATTGGCTATATTTAAGAGGGAGTTAGATGTGGCCTGTAAATAAACACTTTACAAACTCTTAAAGTGTGCAACATCTTTTAATGATAGCAATGATAGCACAGGGTATTACATACATCTTCAAGCACTAGCTACATTCTCTACTGCTGCGCCCAGGATGGGGAAGGCGTTATGATTGATGTGCAGGAGTAACTAGGCGGGGTTAATGGGACCCCTGAGGTAACTATATTATTGGTTGCATATAAACCATCTACATCCTTCCCCTTAGAAAATCAAAAAACAGATTGTTGTCACGACAACAGAATTAAACAGCAGAATTAAACAAAATCGCCATAGCGAACAGGTGGCTTGCTGATCCGGCCCGAGCGCGTACGGATGTCTCCCCCTTCCCCCGAAGGAGCAGAAGAAACAGGAGGACGCGAGGCAGCTGGGGAACCAGGGAAGGGCATTGGGGTGGGAGAAACAGGAGAGGGAGAACCGCGACCGGCAACAGGGACCCGCGTAGAGGGAAACCAGGCGCTAGAGATGGGGACCCAGGCATGCAGGGAACACCAGCCGGGACGGCAGCCGGCTGCTGGTAGGAGAGTGCGGGGCATAGGGCCCCGGGGGCTGCGGCTTTGGCTCATTAACCGCAAGCAGATGTTTGGTCGGCTTCTTCGGTAATGGTACCCTCATAGTCGACCAGATACGAACGAGGTGAGTCGGCCACCCCAACCACGGTGGCCAGACGGGAGTGACCACTGGCGGTCTGCAACCGAAAACCTGTCCAGGGCAACAGAGGATCGAGTGGTCTGCACGACCGATCGTGGGAACGCCGCTGGCTGTCATGTTTCTCTTGAATTCGCCTCTGCACGGAGGCGGGCTCCAGCACCCGAGTTTCAAGCTGGCGCTGGGCAATCGGGATGGTAGATCTGGTAGTTCTGGACATCAGACGCTGAGCAGGTGACCCCCATGGCCGATCCCTGGAAACATTCCTGAGGTTCAGGAGAACCAAATACAAATCAGAGTTGGATAGTCGCGCCTGTTCCATCAGAAGCTTGGCGCTGCGGACGGCCCGTTCTGCAAGGCCGTTGCTCTGTGGGTTCTCTGGGCTGCTGGTGAAATGCACGAAGTTCCACTTGTCGACAAAACTTTTGAATTCTCGGCTTGCAAACTGCAGCCTGGCGTTGTCAGTCTGCAGCCTGACAGGGGACCCAAAAGTGGAGAAGTGTTTCCGCAGCTTTCGGATCACCATCTCCGACGTGAGGGATGTCAGCAAATCCACCTCGAACCAGTTTGAGTACGAGTCGACCAGGACAAGGTAGTGGTTACCACGCCACTCGAATATGTCGGCAGCCAGCGAGGACCAGGCCAAGGCAGGAGCGGGCTGTTGCAGCAGGGGCTGGTCGCTGCTGTGTGGAGCAAGACTGTTGCACGTGGAGCAGGCAGAAACTCGGTCTCGGATATATTTGGCCATTCCAGGCCAGTAGAATTGGCACTGAGCGTGGGCGAGTGTTGCATCGACCCCAGGGTGTCCGCTATGGGCTGCACACTAAGTAAAAGTCAAACAGGGAGGACGGGACTACAACTTTATGTCCCTTGACGATAACGCATCCTGGAGCACCAGTTCGTCGCGGACCAGGAAGAAAAGGCTGTGTTTCAGACGGCGCGGCGGAGCGCTTTTGTGGGCCACCCTGCTTTAATCACAGAGGTAAGCCGCTGCAAAACCGGATCGGTAGCGGTGTGCTCGGCCAAAACCTGTAGCTGCTTGGTGGTAATAAAGTTAACGCCCGTACGAGCAAGTCCTCTGTTTCGTAGGGGTGGCGAGCGCAGGAGGTTCGCGGGCGCGCGATAGGGTGTCCGCAATGTGCATCTCGGTGCCCCTCTTGCAGATTATATCAAAGTCGAAACGCTGGAGCTGCAGCATCATACGCTGCAGCCTGGCAGGGGCAGCGTGAATCGGCTTGTTAAGGATTGTCACCAATTGCTGGTGGTCGGTTTCGACCGTAAATCTGCTGCCGAACAGGAATTCTCTGAACTTGGAGCAGGCGAACACCACCCGCGAGCAGCTCTTTCTCGATCTGAGTGTACCGCTGCTCGGTGTCCGTCATGGTGCGGGAGGCATAGGAGACAGGATGTAACGATCCATCGACAGACTGAAGGCAAGCCGCACCCAGACCGAACTTGGAAGCGTCACAGGTGACGGTGATGGGGCGACCCACGTCGAAGAACCGCAACGTCGGAGTGCTAATCAGTTTCGACTTGAGGCAGTCAAAGGCCTGCTGGTGATGTGGGAGCCAGACCCAGGCGATATCCTTTTTTGTCAGCTGCCGCAGGGGAGCACTCAGCTCACTGAGGTTTGGTACAAACTTTCCAAGGTAGTTCACCATGCCCAAGAATCGTTGTAGACCTGGCACGTCGGTGGGGGCTGCCATCTCGGAGATGGCAGCTGCCTTCAAGGGTCGGGTTTTAGTCCGTTAGAGGTGAAAACATGTCCAACATACGTGACCTCTGAGACACGAAACCGGCACATCTTGGGATTCAGCTTCAGGTTCGCCTTCCGTGCCCGATCCAGGACGCGGCGGAGGTTCAGGTCGTGCTCGGCAATGTCCTTCCCCATAAACCAGGATATCATCCACGATGATAGCACATGGCAGGTCCGAGAATATCTGCTCCATTGTTCGCTGGAACACCTCGCTAGCAGAATTGATGCCGAATGGCATTCGCAGGAACTTGAATCTGCCAAACGGTGTGGCGAAGGTCGTCAGGTCAGAAGACGCTTTGTCCAACGGGATCTGCCAAAACGAATTTTTAGGCGTCTAGACCGAAAAGATGGTGGCATGCCCGACCTGAGCCGCCACATCCTCAACAGACCGCATGGGGTAGTGTGGTCGCCTGATGGCAAGGTTTAAGTCCTTCGGGTTGATACACACACGTATTTCGTTCTTGTCTTTCTTTATCGTGGCAACCATGGTGGAGACCCAATCGGTGGGCTCGCTAACCGCTTCTAGCACCCTATTTTCGACCATGTTGTTAAGCATCGCCTCGACCCTGTCTTTCATGGCGTGAGACACCCTGTGAGGTGCGCGGACCATGGGTTGTATATTTGGGTCAATGGAAATATGGTATGTCAGTGGTAACATTCCCAGGTCATCGTTAAACAGATCCTGGTATTCTGCAACCGGGCTAAACGACAGTTGCACTTTGTGGACCGTGCGGTTGAAGGACACCAGGCCAAGATCTTAGCACGCACGGTTGCCCAGCAGGGTTACACAGTCAAAGTTCAAAACATAGAAAACCAGGTTTCTCGTGGCCTTTTGCAGCACACAAGTTAAAGTGGCCCACCCCGCAGTCCTTAGAATTTCTCCACCATAGGCGTGCAGGGTAGCATCGTCAGCAACCAGGGGCTCATTATTTCTTATCTTGTTAAAAAGATTCATTGACAAAACGTTAACCTTCGCACCTGTGTCTAACTTTGCAAGGAAGGTTGCATCATTGACAGTCACAGATACGGAGGGATCAGTTGCGGTGGGCGGGTGTCTGTAGGAGGATAAACACGTGCGAGTCCTCGGAAGGATTAATTGGATCTGCATCATAGGATTCAACTATGTTGGGCTTTGAGTCGGAACATACATCATATTGTCTCAGCATGTTTAGACTGGGTCTGGAAATCTGTGCCTGCCTCCCACGGGAACGGAAATAAACGACAGGCCTTGCCATAGGCGGGGGGCACGTCGACAGTCTGTGGTGCATGTAGTTACAGTTTGGGCACCTTTTGGGGGGCACTCCACCAGGACCTGGGTTGGCACGCGGCAGAAAAGCATTGTTTTCCATCCGGGGCTGCGGTCTCCTAAACCCAGCCAGGTTGACAGATTTATTGCCCGAGTCC
Source organism: Okamejei kenojei (assembly GCA_035221665.1). NCBI lineage: Eukaryota > Metazoa > Chordata > Chondrichthyes > Rajiformes > Rajidae > Okamejei > Okamejei kenojei. The sequence goes on from JAVHYY010000775.1 coordinate 29,447, forward strand.
CGGTGGTCATCTGGCAATACAACGACCTCAAACAATCTGCAGGCATGCATGGCTTTTTCCAACGTTAGATCCGGATCCCTTAAAAGCTCACATCGCAGCTTCTGGTCACGCATGCCAGTTACTAAAATGTCTCTAGTGAGCGTGGTCTGTCATGTCACCAAAACGGCACCGCTGAGCGAGATAGCGCAAATCAGCAATAAAACATTCAACAGGTTCATCCGGCAACTGTTTCCTTGTAAAGAACCGTGCCCTCTCTATGCGGTTCGAGGGCAGGACACAAATCTCCCTGAGCTTACCTAGCAGGCAATACGGGGTCACTGGCAGATTCTGCAGGGGTAGTCACCACGTTGTTGTCGTCCAGGACCGCTGGAGCGTAGGTGAAAGTTCTGGCTCTCTTCATGGCATTAGGTCCGACAAGGTTCAGTAGGAGGGAAGCTTTAAGGGAGTCAGGATCAGCGTGGTGTGCGACGTTGACAAAGTGTGTAAAATCAAATTCAAACGTGGCCCAGCGCTCAGAGATGTCAGCATCAAAGACAAACTGCGCGGGCTTTCTGTAAGAGGGCGCCATGGCCAGAGAGATTAAGCATAAAAGCACAAATTAAAAAAATAAAATAAAACCCGATAGACAGGAGACGCAAGTGTCTTCCAGCTTCGACACCATGTAAATGTACACTTAACAAACTCTTAAAGTGTGCAACAGGGTATTGCATACATCTTCAAGCACTGGCTACATTCTTCTACTGACCTGTACCCAGGAAGGGGAAGGCGTTATGATTGATGTTAACTAGGCGGGGTTAATGGTACTGAGGTAACTATAGTATTGGTTGCATGTAAACCATCTACAAGAACCACCAGTTCACCCAATAGTATTTCTCGCTTGATGCAAATTTCTTCCAGTTCCTCTTGCTCTTTAGATCCTCTGTCCTCCAGTGCACCTGGGAAATTGTTTGTATCTTCCTTAGTCAAGACATAATTAATGTTCAACTCTTCTGCGATTGCCTTGTTCCCCGAAATAATTCTCCTGTTTCTGCCTTCAAGGGACCCACATTAGTCTTTACTGATATGTTCCTCTTACCACGCCAAAATAAGTTTTAACTATCCGTCTTTATACTGTTGGCCAGCTTTCCCTCGTACTTCATCTTTTTAACCCGCATTGTACTTTTTGTTACCTTCTGTTGTCCTTTGAAAATTTACCAATCCTCTGGCATCCCGCTACGGTTTGCTATGTTATACACTTTTATTTAGTTTTATACCGCCCCTGATTTCCCTTATCAGCCACGGTTGCCTCTTACACCTGTTAGAATGTTTATTCGTCTCTTGGAATGAAATTATCCTGCTTCTTTTGGATTATGCCCAGAAATTCCTGCCAATGATCTTTCACCGTCATTCCTGCTAGGATATTTTTCCAGTCGACCAGCTCGTCTCGCATGCCTTCGTAATCCCATTTGTTCAACTGCAACACTGGCACTTCTGATGTAACCTTCTTCCTCTCAAATTTCAGCGTAAAACTTATCACATTATGGTCACTGCCTGCAAGCGGTTCCTTTAACTTGAGTTACTTGTTAAATGTGGTTCATTAGACAACACAAAATCCAGAATTACATTCTCTCTGGTAGGCTCCAGTACAAGCTGCTGTAAGAATCTATCTCGGTGGCACTCTACACACTCTGTTTCTTGTGGTCCAGAACCAACCTGATTTTTCCAGTCTACATGCATATTGAAATATCTCATAACCACAGTGGCATTACCATTGTTACATGCCAATTATAACTGCTGCTGCAACTTACACCCTACCATGTAGATAACTCCCATTAGCGTCTTCTTAACTTTACAATTCCTCTATTCTCCCCGCAGCGACCACGTCGTCAGTCCGTATGTCACCTCTCGCAAGGGACTGAATTCCATCCCTCACCAACAGAGCTTCCCCACGTCCTCTGCCCAGATGGCCGTCCTTACTATGGGACGTACAACCCGAAATATTCAGTTCCCAGTCCGGATTCTCCTGCAGTCATGCCTCTGTAATCCCCACAATGTCACATCTACCAAGCTCTAACCGAGTCGCAAGCTCATCCACTTTACTTCTTATACTTCGTGCATTCATATGGAATATTTTTAATCCATTACTCACCTCACCTTTCACATCGATTCCTATTTGATTTGGCCATACTCTCCTATCCCTTCGTGAGTATTCCGTCCCGTTAATTCCGGTGCCTTTCTTAACCTTCCCTGTACTCTCTTTCCCTTTAACTCCATCCTTGTATTTCAAATTTGCCCCCCCCCACCAATATTTAGTTTAAACCCACCCGTGTAGCAGTGGCACAACTGCCTGCCAGAATGCTGGTCCCTCGCCTGTTACGGTGCAACCGATCCCGTTTGTACAATTCACCCTTACTCCAAAACATATCCCAGTGGTCTAAGAATGTAAATACCTGGCCCCTGCACCAGCTGCTCAACCACGAATTAAGATCGCCTATATCCCTCTTCCTGTCCTCACTTGCACGAGGAACTTGAAGCAATTCGGAAATAACCACCCTGGAGTTCGTGCTTTTCAGCCTTCTTCCGAGCTCTCTGATGTCACGTTGCAGAATCTTTTTCCTCTTTTTACCGACGTCATGTGTGCCGAAATGCACTACCACTTCCGGCTGCTCAGCATCACCCTTGAGGTTGCTCTGCAATCCGATCGTGACGTCCTGGATCCGGGCACTAGTGAGGCAACACACCATCCTTGAATCACGCTTGTTTCCACAGAAACCCCTGTCTGTACTTCTCACGATGGAGTCCCCGACTACCATGGCACTGCCTGACATCTGTCTCATCCGTTCTGCTTCGGCGCCTCGTTTTGACTCGAAGACCTGTCCGCCGTCAGACTGGCAGTGTTTTCAGTCCCGACAGCTTCCAAGAGGGTGTACCTGTGTTAAAGAGGTACATCCCCCGGGGTCTCCTGTACTCAGGCTTCCTTCCCTTCCTGATCGTCACCCACCTTCTCACTTTTGGTATCTTCGGTGTCACGTTTTCGCTGTTGGTCCTGTCCAGGAAACTCTCGTTTTCATGAGGTCATCCAGTTGCCTGTCCAGTGCCCCCAACACGGTCCTTCACGAGCTGAACCTGGACACACGTTACACAATTGTAGCAGCCAGAGGCACCAGCAATGTTCCTGACTTCCCAAATCCCGCAAACATCACACTGAATCAGCTCACCTTTAATTTCCTCACTGCGTCCCATCCTCTTCCACAATTGGCGTAGTCTCCTCACCTCAGCCTCCTGGCCTATCCTCCACGAGAGCACTTTATTGGGGGGGGGGGGGGGGGGGGGGGGACAGATTTGATAGGAATAGGAGATGTCACATTTTCGCGCAAAGGATGATGGGTAAATAGAACGAGCTGTCGATGGTGGTGGGGTAGTTCAGACAGAGACTATCGTAATATTTTTGAAACATTGAGGCATGTAGTCCCGTTGGATCTGCTCCCTCACCGCACCCGTTCACACGACGTTTCACCCACGGGAGCCGTGGTCCTCCAACTCAAGCCGTTCCCGAACGTAAGATTCCAGCACGTCCCTGCCACCCTGAGCAGTGGCTTGAAAAAAATATTCTAATTGCAGTTCCCTGCGTGTTGCAACCTCAACTTCGCCCTCCCCCTCTTGTGAGGTGGAAAGTTCAGAGTGTTCCTGTCGTCACTGCTAGCCGTGCCATTGTAACTTCATCAGTTGAAGCTGGTCGTTTTGAAACTTTAATCAGTAATAAGTCGAGAAATAAAGCATAAAATGTTCAGTGAATGTGATGTCTGCCAAGAGGGGAAACGTGTGAATCAGAATCTGTAAACATCTTGTGAAAGTTTTCATTTTTAAAGCTTTAATCGCGAATAACGCGTCAAATATAGGATGAAATCTTTAGTGAAGGTGATCATGTGTAGTCGACCCATTATGACGTCATCCGAGAAAGCTGGTCGTTTTTAATTCAAATTGTTTTGATGTTTTTAAACTTCTTACATACATTTAATCAGTAATACGTGGAGAAATAGAACATAAAATGTTCAGTGAGGTTGATCTCGGCCACGAGGGGAAAAATGTCAATCGGAATATGTAAAATTGTTATCGTTACCGCGTAGTTTTTTGGCGAAGATGTAAAGACAACCACATGCACCCACACAGATACACACACATATACACACGTACAAGATCATACTTTTAATAAGTACTAGACAAAGTGCAAACCCGTTGGGTCTGCTCCCCCAACACACTCGTTCCCTACACGGAGACCCCACGGGAGGCGTGGTCCTCCAACTCGCCGTTCCCGAACGCAAGATTGCAGCATTCCCCTTGCCTTCCTCAGCAGAGATCTTTATTAAAAATCCAATTGCACTTGCCCTGCGTGTTACAATAGCAATTCGCCCTCCCTCTGCTAGTCGAGCCATTGTGACATCAGTTAAACCGGTGATTTTAATTTCAAAGTCTTTTGACTTTTTTAATACTTTTAATCAGTAATGATTCGAGAATAAGTGGAGAAAGAATGCATAAAATGTTCAGATAAGGTAATTCCGGTCTCGCCGGGAAAATGTCAATCGGAATATGTAAAAAATTAATTGTTACAGCGTTGTGTTTTTCGCGAAGTTGTAAAGACAACCGCATATACACACACACATACGCACACACACGCACACACACACACACACACACACACACACACACACACACACACACACACACACACACACACACACACACACACACACACACACACACACACACACACACACACACACACACACACATATATACATGTACAAGATCAGACTTTTAATAAGTATATGATATGATATAATGAAATGGGCTAAACGTAGGTAGGCGCCGCTGTGCCGCCCTACAATGTGCAACTTCCCTTATTTCTTGCACTGAATAGACAATAGGTGCAGGAGTAGCCAATTCGGCCTTTCGAGCCAGCACCGCCATTCACTGTTATCATGGCTGATCAGCAGCAATCAGTACCCCCTTCCTGGCTTCTCACCATATCCCCTAACTCCGCTATCTTCAAGAGCTCCATCAAACTCTCTCTTGAAAGCATCCAGAGAATTGGCCTCCACTGCCTTCTGAGTCAGATAATTCCATAGATTCACAACTCTCTGGGTGAAAAAGTGTTTACGCATCTCCGTAAGAGAGAGAGAGAAAAACAGAGAGAGGGTGAGAGAAAGAGAGAGAAAGTGTGAGTGTGAGTGAAAGAGAGAGAGAGAGAGACAGAGAGAGTGAGAGAGGGAGAGGGTGAGTGAGAGAGAAAGCGAGAGAGAGTGAGAAAGGGAGAGAGAGAGCGTGTCTGTGGGAGAGAGAGAGGGGGGGTGGGGAGTATAGGGATATATGTATTCGTGTGATAGTGTGAGAGAGAATGAGATCGAGGGTGCAGCAGAGAGATAGGGAAAACGGCAGATAGAGAAATAGAGAGGGAAAGATAGGAGCGGAGGGAGGAGGGGGGTGGGAGAGATAGATAGATAGGTAGATAGATAGACAGATAGATAGATAGATAGATAGATAGATAGATAGATAGATAGATAGATAGATAGATAGATAGATAGATAGATAGATAGATAGATAGATACATAGATAGATAGATGGATAGATAGATAGATAGATAGATAGATAGATAGATAGATAGATAGATAGATAGATAGATAGATAGATAGATAGATAGATAGATAGATAGATAGATAGATAGATAGATAGATAGATAGATAGATAGATAGATAGATAGACAGACAGATAGATAGATAGACAGATAGATAGATAGATAGATAGATAGATAGATAGATAGATAGATAGATAGATAGACAGATAGATAGATAGATAGATAGATAGAATAGATAGATAGATAGATAGATAGATAGATAGATAGATAGATAGATAGATAGATAGATAGATAGATAGATAGATAGATAGATAGATAGATAGATAGATAGACAGACAGACAGATAGATAGATAGTTATGATTTATTCTAACGCCATCAGTGCCGCTCAATCAGTGTTCAACATTAACCTCCGGTGTTGTTTAACTGACTTTCTGCCGGCATTTGACTCGTTGAATTTCCAGCAAGTACCCCGGTTTCCACTCACATACCGCAGGCATGCGGTCGGAAAATAAATTGATCACGGAGCTCACATTTCAGAACTGGGCTGTTGCGTGCATGTAAAGATAGCTCAGGGATATAGCTCAGCTACATAAATAGGAGAGGAATGGACGATAACATTTAAACGGAGAAAGAATGAGATGTTGCACTTGGGCCGAACGATAGTTTGATTAACGTACAGCGTGTGATTATCTTCTGCAACCGCAGACAAACAATCTGACCAGAGGTAGATCCTTGATGATTGGAGAGGATCATTCTCGTGACATCTGACACTCAAATACTCAGAGGAATGCCCGGAGTCAGGGGGTATGTGTAGAAGGCAGGAACGGAGTACTGATTGGGGATGATCAGCCGTGATCACATTGAATGACGGTGCTGGCTCGAAGGGCCGAACGTCCGACACCTGCACCTATTGTCTATTGTCTTTTTCTTTAAGATCTTTAATGCATTAGAGCAGCGGTTCATAACCGTTTTCGTCCCGTTTATCCCTGGCAACTTTTCGACAGGAAACTTACCCTGAACCTCATTTGTTCAGTAATTGAGTTTACACTTCCACCTTAATAAAGCATCCGACAATGGGGACATTTCAGTTACTGTTTTTAACATTATTCTTTTAAGTTCCTGAATCAACCAATTTACCCACAGGGGTAAATTTACCCCAGTTGGCAACCCTCGCTCTAGATATTTGACCCTCTTGGTTACTTCCCACCAGCGTATCAGGGTCAGAGGGGCCTCATGCTTCTCCAAGCCAGGATGTCACGATGCAGCTCTCTCTGACTTTTGTCAAGCTGCATTTGGAGTCTTGCATTCAATTTTGTTCTCTCTATTACAGGAATGGTGTGGAGGCTTTGGCGAGGGCGCAAAAGAGATTTAGCAGAATGGAAAACCTATATGCCATGCCTGAAATAGGGGCAGTAGCTACAAAGTGAGTCCTGACACACTGGAATTTTTTCTCTGATTCATCAGAAATTGAGTGCAGAGGTGTGTGCCTGGATAGCGCGGCTCGGTGTGGTGGTGGAAGCAGATAGGATAGCGGCATTTAAGAATATTTCAAATATGCACTGCATAAAATGGGAAATGGGGGATGGGTGTTAGAGATCACAGGTAAGCAAGTAGATTAGATTGAAGATCACAGACACAAAATGTTGGAGTAACTCAGCCGGACTAGCAGCATCTCCGGAGAGAAGGAATGGGTGACGTTTCGGGTTGACACTCTTCTTCTGAGTAGATTACATTAAGTTGGCATTATGTTGGACACTGGTATTGTGAGCCGAAGGGCCTGTTTCTGAGCTCCTGTACTGTATGTATTATGTTAATTCGGAATATTGAATAAACCGATCAATCCAGCAACAACGTATTTGGTGCTGTCACTGTTTATAAATCAAGATGTGCAAAATACGACATGGATTTCCAGTTACATTTAGACCGAAGAAAACCTTCCCCCGTCAGGGAACCCCGGTCACCCCGCGTGACAGGCGGGGATACTGACCAATATACTAACGAGGAACCGCGGTATGTAATGCATTGTAAAGCAGACTAATGTATGTAGGTAGAAGGGGGTGGGAGGATAAATGGGTGCGAGTCGAGGAGGAAAGTGGGGGAAACGTGTTGTTTATGGGTTGGTTACTTAAGGTTGGAGAATTTCATGTTAATAACCTTAGATTGTCTTTGACCAACAACCTGCAACTTTCAGACATTCACTTCTCACTGTTTGACCTGTGTGCTCTCGGCTTCGTCCGCGATCCGGCCACTTATTCAAGTACATGCTCGTGTTGAATCAATTCAAAATTAGGAGCTTTTATTTTCTAAACGCATGCAACTGCAACTGTGAGTCGTATTCTGTTTTTGCCGAAACAACCAGCAGCGGGAGCGTGGTCGAGTCACAGAGTCACACTGCACTTGAGACGGTTCCGTTCCCCACTCGCCGATGGAATAGTGTGGCCGGCCTTCTGTCTGGTTTACACCGAGTGCCGAAGATAGACGCAAAAAGCTGGAGAAACTCAGCGGGACAGGCACCATGTCTGTAGAGAGGGAATGGGTCACTAAATCTGAATCATTTTCTCGACCGGAAGCGTCACTTATTCTTTATCTCCAGAGATACTGCTTGTCCCACTAAGTTACTGCATCTTTTTGTCTCTATCTTCGATGTAATCCAGCAACTGCAGTTCCTTCTTACACCCAATGCCGTCAGCTACCTGTGTATTTCCACGTGGAATCTCTGTCCCCACTCTCCCTTCACTCCGACATGGACTTCCTCCAGAACAAAAACCCTTCATCACACTATTTCCATGTCGACCAGATATTGCCCATCTACGCGCATCCCATTTCCCACCACCAGTTCCTTAGACTACTAACCTTCAGTGATTAACTGAGATGCCCTCCTTGTTCTACCCATTCGCCGCTCCCCCACTCTCTCTGCTACTGAACCTGAACGTGTTTATAACTGTATCAAAGTTCCAATGAAGAACACAGGAGCTGAACCATTGGCTCCACCATTTCATCTTCTACACCAAGGGGTGATGTGATGCGGAGAAAGCAGGAGAATGGGGTTAGGAGGGAGAGATAGATCAGCCGTGATTGAATGGCGGAGTAGGCTTGATGGGCGGAATGGCCTAATTCTACTCCTATCACTTATGACCAGAACACAGCTCCATGCAGCAGGGAATATTATGAATTAATTGGTCAGCGGCCGAGCACAACTGGGACCATGGTGTCATAAATCCTCATAAAATGATGCAATGAAGAGAAGCCTTTTGTTGAAATAGGAATTTCCCCGAACGAAACGAAATATGCGTTGTGCACGCGTGTGAACGAACGGTATTTTCTCAAAACTATCCATTGATAGAATAGCAGAGGATGGTTTCGATCCATCGACCTCTGGGTTATGGGCCCAGCACGCTTCCGCTGCGCCACTCTGCTCTGACAGACTTTATGCTCCTTTTTGCTAATTTCATTGTTTGTATCTCTCAACTCACACCGTTTGCAGGCTCTGCTTTCTTTTCTCGCGAACCCGCTTCTATCTTCCACATTTTCCTCCATCATTCTTCATTTATATCTTACTCTATGCCCCATCCGATGGTTATGACTGTGCTGTTTGTCCCGGTCGGTTACAACGTTCCAGAGGTTTTCGCAATTAAATTATCCTTTAAATTATAGATAATTACCCTATTCCAGCAGCCCTGTTGCTGAATATTATGGTTATTTTGCTCTGTGTCTCTCCCACATTAATTCGGGCCGATCTTCCTATCACACTGCAATTTAATAGCAGAGGGCACCGACTGAGCAGCGACTGAATATTCACCCACACCCGGCTGTTTATTTTGTCCGATCCCCAGATCCCATTAATTTCCCAACCCCGTCACTGCGGGTCACTGAATATCAGATTCCTTCAGTGTTGAAGGGCCAGCAGATCACGTTGACTCTTTGCCGAACTTATCCGGTGCCTTCACATGTTCACTTCAAGCGCAGCACACCCGTCTACCGGGTTTCACACTTGGCGACCTAACGGCTGCTGTAAACTCCAGAGCAACAAGGCGGGAGCAGGTAGCGACAATGTGCAGCAGCGGAGTACCGCAGGGCCCAGGGAATCTGCCGGCTAAAGAGTGGCGGCGATCAGCGAGACTGTTCTCCCGGCTGAGACTCGTCCGTTGCACCCCCCGGAGAAGACACAAAATTAATTGAACTGAATTGAATACATTTTCTCAGCCAAATATGTATACATACAAGGAATTCGCCTTGTTGCTTTTTTCGAAAGTAACAATACGATATACAGTAGACAATTAAGAATAAAAGGTGGAGTAACGCAGCAGGACAGGCAGCATCTCTGGAGAGAAGGATTTGGTGACGTTTCGGGTCGAGTGTCTTGTTCAGATTGATGCCAGGGGAGATTGAGATAAGCAGAAGAATGTGGAGTAACTCAGCGGGACATGCAGCATCTCTGGAGAGAATGCTATAAAAAAGATTTTTTATTGATTACAGTTTAATAATTGGGAAAAAAAAATAATATTGAAATTCTGGAAAGGTCCTACAATCAAAATGTGGATTACAGGAATGTCGGAGACACTTCATCTGGAAAGATTAAGGCTTGTCCTATTGGACAGGCTGGATCTTTTCAGAGGGATATGGTCTCCATTTATTGAATATCTAAAGGGTCAACAATGATCGGTGCGAGAGCCTGACTGAAGCCTGAATAATGGAATGGATGAAGAATCACGTGTAACAAATCATGGATATATCTCCCATGATGGATAACTTTTTAAATACTCCATTCATGTCTTTATTTTTGATTTTCAACTCTTACTTTATTTTTCTCTATCTTTTCTTACTTGCAAAAAAATATATAGAAATATATGACATAATTGTTAATATTAATAAAATTACGAATGTGCGTGAGAAGTATATTCTATTAACAGGTACTTACGTCTAATAAAAATATTGAACAAAAAAAAAGAAATATAATTGAGAAGGATGTCATAACTTGTCAGTGCCAAAAGTTGCACATTAATTAATTAAACTAATTAGAAAAGGGAGATCTGGAAAGTAAGCGCTATCTAGTGGCCAAAGCCCATATTCCCTCTCTCTCTATCTCCCTCCCCCACCCTAGTCGCACTAGCTTCTCATTTTCACACCACAAACAGCTTACAATGGCTTGTTCCCTTTATCATCGATACTTTTTTGCATATCTTTCATTCATTGTTCTTTATCTCTCCACATCACCGTCTATATCTCTCGTTTCCCTGATCCCTGACCAGTCTGAAGAAGGGTCTCGACCCGAAACGTCGCCTATCTCCTTCGCTCCTTAGATGCTGCTGCACCCGCTGAGTTTCTCCAGCTTTTTGTGTAACCCCCCCATATTACACCAATGGGCAGCCTATTTCCGTGTTGCAGTCCATTTAAACTATTTATAATTATACCTATACACACACACACACACACACACACACACACACATATATATATATATGACGTAAATATGACTGTAATCACATATCATTAAGTATAAATATATTATATAAAAATAATATGACGAATATAATTGTGAGTGTTTTTTGAATGACACTGTCGCCGAGGTCCTGCTCATGAACCAGCCTAACTAATGGGTGAGGGCAGTTCTTGTGGGTTCCTCCGTTTACTCAACCCCACTGACCGCCAGTGTGCAGAGTGGGGGTCACGGCCATAGTGGGACTGGGGCAGTGCCAGGCTGGGGGACAGTCCTGCAAGGCATCTTCCAGTCGCTTGAATAGGAAATTTAATGAGACTGCAGCAGAGGTCCCAGGTTTTAAGGGCTCATGAACCTGCCTAATTAAAAGGGTCAGGAAATATCCTCTGGGTTCCCCTGTATATTGAACCCCGCTGACTGCCATAGTGGGGAGAGTTGGGGAACGGCAATAGTGGGACTGGGGCAGTGCCAGGCTGGGGGACAGACCTGTAAGGGACCTGTCTTATTTATGATATAAATGTCACATCCTGACCAAGAATCGAATGCTCAGATGTTTACTCGATGAGTATTCATTTTAAGCTACAATGAGCCTATAGTTATGTTGGAGACCCCCCGATGGTGCATTTGCAAATGAAGGCTCTTACCTTTAACCTAAAATAACCCTAAACGTGTTTGATTATTTGAGTGTCTGTAGATTGTGTGTGTGGCTGTGTATACCTGTCAAACGTGCATCTGCGGATGTGTGGATGTAAGTGTGTATGTATGTGTGGATGGATGTATGTGTGGATGTATGTGTGTGGATGTATGTGTGTGCATGGATGTGTACATGTATGTCTGCGTGCGGATGGATGTGTGGATGTGTCTGTGTGTGGATGTATGTGTGCATGTGTGTGTGTGCATGCATGCATGGAAGTGTGCGTACGGTAGGATGTGTGTGTGTGGATGTGTGTATGTATGTGTGTATGTGTGTATGGGTGGGTGGACTGTCGCTCTCTCATTCACCAGCACGCCAGTATCATAAGTAATTCATTCATTGTTAAATAATTTGACCAAATAAACAGTGAAACGATCGACATTAAAATAAAACTTTATATAATCATTTATTTCCCAATGTATTGTTACATTACATCTGATCTTCATCTGAACATTCTTCATCAGACTCCAAATCTTTTGATAAGTTTTGATAAGGCAATTGGTAAGTTAGTTCAAGTTCAAGTGGAGAGTAAGGAAGAGGCTACAAAAAAAACATCTCATAGTCATTACGTCTGCCAGTGTATAGACTTGCAGCACTCAAGGCGGGAGGATATGAATGTGTGAATTATTTTTTCATCCACGCATTTTAAATGGTATATCCCTTATTCTTAAATTGTGGCCCCTGGCTGTGGACTCCCCCAACATTGGAAACATGTTTCCTGCATCTAGCGTGTCCAATTTCTGAATATTTTTATGTTTCAATAAGACACCCCCTCATCCATCTAAATTGCTGAGTATACAAGCCCAGCCGCTCTAGTCTATCAACATACGACAGTCCCGCCGTCCCGGGAATTAACTTCGTCCCGGGAATTAATTTGGAGACTAAAACTGCACACAATACTCCATGTGTGGTCTCAGTAGGGCCCAAAAGAACTGCAGAAGGATCGCTTTGCTCCTATACTCAACTAGTCCTGTTCTGAAGGCCATGCGCTTTCTTCACTGCCTGCTGTACCTGCATGCTTATCAAATGCTTTCAGTGAGTGATGAACAAGGATCCCCAGATCGCATTGTACTTACCCCTTTCCCAACCTGTCCCCATTGGCGTTACTGGCTTATTTTCTGAGCTACTTGCAATGCTGTGCTTGAGTATAGAAGTTGGGAGGTCGTGTTACAGTTACATAAAACGTCGGTGAAGAATGGTGTTCAGTTGTGGGCACCATGGCATGGGAAAGATGTTGTCAAGCTGGAAAGAGTGAATGGAAGGTTTACGAGGATGGTGTCATGACTTGAGGGCCTGAGCTCCAGTAAGTGGTTGAACAGGCTAGGACTTAATTAAAAGTTTTAGGGTCTTTATTAAAGCTCCAGAGAAGCACATTCAATCCTGACTCCGGATGCTGCGTGTGTGTGTGTGTGTGTGTGTGTGTGTGTGTGTGTGTGTGTGTGTGTGTGTGTGTGTGTGTGTGTGTGTGTGTGTGTGTGTGTGTGTGTGTGTGTGTGTGCGCGCGCGTGTGTGTGTGTGTGTGTGTGTGTGAGTGAGTGAGCGTGTGCTTGTGTGCGTGTGTGTGTGTGTGTGTGTGTGTGTGTGTGTGTGTGTGTGTGTCCGTGTGCGGTTGTGTGTGTGTGTGTAGATTACACACCCTCCCAGTGACAATGTTGGTTTCATAGAAACATAGAAAATAGATGCAGGAGGAGGCCTTTTGGGCCTTCGAGCCAGCACCGCTATTCATTGTGATCATGGCTGATCATCCACATCAGTAACCAGTGACTGCCTTTTCCCCATATCCCTTATTCCGATAGCCCCCAGATCTATATCTAACGCTCTTTTAAATTCATCAAGTGAATCGGCCTCTACTGGCTTCTGTGGCAGAGAATTCCACAAATTCACAACTATCTGGGCGAAAACGTCTTTCGTCATCTCAGTGTTAAATAGAAACATAGAAACATAACAAAAAAGGTGCTGCTTTGAAGTTTGCTGCGCAGGCGTCCTGGCGGATCTTCTTCACATAATCACCAACGTATCCTGATAAAATCAAGACCAAACTTCAAACTGGCATGTTCTCGTTTAATCTTACTATTATACTGCATCTGAAATGCATCTGTCTGCGCACTCAACCTGTCCAAGTCACCCTGAAACCTCTCTCCGTAATTCAAACTGCCATCCAGCTACCTGTCAACTGACAATGTGCTTGTGTTACTTTTAATACCATCATCCAAATCATTATTATATATATTGTAATTAATTGCGGTCCTATCACTGAGCCTTGCGGTACTCCACTCGCCACTGCCTGCCAACCAATTCCCTATCCATGTCAATACCATACACCCAACTCCATGTCCACTAAATTTCCCCAATAATCACCTGTGTGGGAACTTATCAAAGGCTTTCTGAAAGTCCAGATACACTACACCCACTGGCTCTTCGTGATCCATTTAACTTGTCACGTCCTCCACATATTCCAGAACATTAGTCAAGCAGGATTTCCCCTTCATAAATCTATGCTGACTTGGACCAATCCTTTTACTGCAATCCAAATTCGCCGTTATTAATTCTTTAATAATTGACTCCTGGATCTTCCCCACGGCCGATGTCAGGCAAAGTGGTCTATAATTCCCCGTTTTCCCTCTCGCTCCTTCCTAGAAAAGTGAGATATCATTAGCTACCCTCCAATCCACAGGAACTGATCCTGAAACTATAGAACTTTGGAAAAGGATCACCAATGCGTCCACAGTTTCTAGCGCCACCTCCTTGAGTACCCTGGGATGCAGACCATCAGGCCCTGTGGATTTATCAGCTTTCAGTCCCATCAGTCTACCTAATACTATTTCTCACCTAATGAAAATGTATTTCAGCTCCTCTGTGTCACTAGATCCTATGTCCTCTGGTGCATCTGGGAGATTGCTTGTGCCTTCTTTAATGATGACAGAAGCAATGTACCCGTTCAACTGCTCTTCCATTCCCTTAATCCCCAAATCAATTTCACCGGTTTTTGCCTTCAAGGGACCACATTTGTCTTTACTAATCCTTTTCTCTTAACATACTGACATAAGCTTTTGCTATCCTTATTTATATTCTTGTCCATAAGGATCATATCTGGTCAGTATTAAGCCTGAAGAAGGGTCTCGTTCGGAAAACGTCACCCATTACTTCTCTCGAAAGATGCTGCCTCCCGCTGATTTAGTCCAGCATGTCTCGCTATAAATCATACCTATTTATATATATGTATACTTACACACACACGCGTATCCCTTAATTCCGCTAGTCCCCAGATCTATATCTAATGCTCTTTTAAATTCATCAAGTGAATCGGCCTCTACTGGCTTCTGTGGCAGAGAATTCCACAAATTCACAACTCTCTGGGCGAAAACGTCTTTCGTCATCTCAGTGTTAAATAGAAACATAGAAACATAACAAAATAGGTGTAGGAGGAGGCCATTCGGCCCTTCGAGCCAGCACCGCCATTTATTGTGATCATGGCTGATCGTCCCCTGTCAATAACCCGTGTCTGCCTTCTCCCCATATCCCTTGATTCCACTAGCCCCTAGTCTGCCCCCTTGTTTTTGCCGCTAAAGTGGATAACCACACATGTATCTATATTATACTGCATCTACCACGCTTCTGCCCACTCACTCAACCTGTCCAGGTCACCCAGCTACCTCCTAACATCCTCTTCGCAGTTCACACTGCCAGCCAGCTTTGTGTCATCCGCAAACTTGCTAGTGTTGCTCCTAATTCCCTCTTCCAAATCATTAATATATATGGTCGGCACGGACTGGAAGGGCCGAGAGGGCCTGTTTCCGTGCTGTAATTGTTATATGGTTATATGGTTATATGGTAAACATTTGCGGCCCCAACATCGAGCTCAAAGGAGCTCCAACACTACACTCGCCACTGCCTGCCATTCTGAAAAGGACCCGTTCACTCCTACACTTTGCTTCCGGTCTGCCAACCAATTTTCTATCCATGTGAACACCTTAACTCCAAAACCATGTGCTCTAATTGTAGTCACCAGTCTCCCGTGCGGGACCTTATCAAAGGCTTTCTGAAAGTCTAGATACACTACATACACTGGCACGCCTTCATCCATATTACATGTTACAAGAAAAATGGCCTCCGCTTTATTCTTAGACAGTGACCCCCTCATTCTGGACCCCCCCTCCCCCACATTTGGAAAATGTTTTCTGCATCTAGCTTGTCCAATCCTTTTATTATTTTTATACGTTTCTATAAGGTTTCCTCTCATCCTTCTAAATATCAGTGAATACAAGCCCAGTCTTTCCGACCTTTCGTCATATGACAGTCCATCCATCCTGGAGATTAGCCTCTTGAACCTCCGCTGCACACCCTAAATAGCAAGAATGTTCTTCCTCAAATCAGGAGACCAAAACCGTACACAATACTCCAGGGCCCTGTACAACTGCAGAAGGACATCTTTACTCCTATACGCAAATCCTCTCGTTAAGAATGGCAACATGCCATTAGCTTTCTCCACTGCCTGCTGCAGCTGCTTTCAGTGACCGGTGTACAAGGACACCCAGGTATGTTTTTCCTAATCTGACACCTTTGAGCAAATATATGCCTCCTTGTTCTTGCCGCGAAAGTGGATAACCCCACATTTATCTGCATTATAATATTGCATCTGCAATGCATCTGTCCACTCACTCAACCTGTCTAAGTCACCCTGCAACCTCTCTCCGTAGTTCAAACTGCCACCCAGCTATCTGCCATCTGAAAATGTGCTAGTGTTACTTTTAATACTACCATCCAGAAACACACCCCCTGGCGCTCATCGGCAGTAGCGGTTCACTGGAGCTGGGGTCAGCATAATAGCTCAGAAATTCCATGCACCTTCCGATCATGCTCAACTAATTGGGTCTAGCACTTCCAAAATTTGGATAGTGCGCCGTTCACAAGTTGTAATATTTACATTTGTTTGTACAACACACAAGGGGTAAAATATTTGGTGGAGGCACAGTCGGAGCATTCCAAGTAAGTTGGATTATGGCCAGGGTTTGATAATTGGGCAGAAGTTCTCATGCAAACCACCCATGCAAAAGGCTGGATTGGCATGTTATTATGAAGAATGATGAGTACCTGGCATATGAACTTCTGTATGTAAAACATTTACTCCTGACTTCAACAGGTTCATAAGTTAAGAGATTCATGTTATACAAATCCTATTACAAAGGTTATCAAAGACATAACTGTACTATAACAGTCGGCTTTGCAGTATGGGATAGACTGTTGTTGGCCATTGGGATTTACCTGTAATTATTATTATCCTTGTCTCCACCTTGTGGCAAGAGATTAGGCTCATAGCAATCTGTTACGAAACTGATGGAAGTAATTGGCAATATGGCAGCTGGGTTGCAGCTGAGCAAATCAAGGAACTGATATTGTGTAAGTAGTAATTGGATCGTTGCTAACAACCTTGTGCTATTGTCAGCTGAGGCTACTTCAGCCACAATGATGAAGTAACAGTATTCAGCATCGTTGAACATGACCATACTCATTGAACTTGAACTTGAAACTCGCTACAGTAGAGTGGTCGATTGAATTCAGTTATTATGAACTGATGTTCGCACTCTAAGATGAGAAGTTCCAAATACCATCACCTACTCAAAGGTAGTGGAGATTGCATGAGTACCAATTCTTCAGTTGTTGGTATCAACTAAATATATACACTAAATGCACCGTTGAGTAAGGTTTTGAGTGAATATACATATTCTTCATGCACAAAGTTAAGTTTCTGCTATACAATGGTGACATGTGTTAGCCTCATGGTAATTAGGAAGAATATCCTGTAATTAATCTCCTTGCCACTGTTGTATCGTCCAGTTTAGATTGATGATACAACAGATTAAATGTTGGATCTCAAAGTATGATGAAAGCATTATTCAATACTTTATCAAATGTTTGTCATGTTTATGTGTGTTCACTGTTTGCAAAAATATGTGACACAACAGATGGAAAAATATATTCTCGTTTCAATAGGAGGAATGGACTTTATGTCTTCTTCATTAGCTGGGTCTTAAAACAGTCAGCAAGACCTCGTTTGGATTCGTACTAGCGGACTGACCAAGCATCCATGTTGCCTGCTTCATCGGGCATTATGGCACAACGGTATTCAGTTGTGCCAAAAAGCAAGAATTTGCTGTTTTAAACGGTGGTTCAGGAGACTGGTCTTTGACTTACACATTTTCATTGGATTAACTTATGCCTCATGTTGTCACATTTAGCCATGAGGGTATTCAGTGCACTATGCGTGGATAGCATCCTAAAGCGCAGTACATCCCTATTGAGGGGATCAGAAATGTTGTTAAATATTATAATACATTTGATACGATACAAATTACTGACATTTCCAGTCTATTGTAAGTGATATTGACAATAGTTCAGTTACAGAGAAATTACAGCTGTAACATAAGGGAACTACATTGTCGGGTCTAACCCGGATATCAAGCTGTTAAAAAGATCTTGATACAAGTATTCGCATCACAAGATTATGCAGGTGGTTATTGTAAATGTGTAAACATTACTTCATCAAGGGGTTCCAGCTATATCCTTAGTTATGACTCTAATATCAGCACAACGACGGCAAAACATTGCAAACGCTGTGGCTGGACAGGATGGAATTGGCTGTTGATTTTATGAGGAGTTACGTTGGTGATTACGTGCCTACCACGCCCAACCCGCTCTCATAACAGATCATTTGGCAGTTCTCGAGTCACTGATCTTACTGTTTACTTCGGTGCTGTTTATTTGTGATTTCATACCGCTGCTTTGAAGTTTGCTGCGCAGGCGTCCTGGCGGATCTTCTTCGCGTAATCACCAACGTATCCTGATAAAATCAAGATCAAACTTCAAACTGGCAAGTTCTCGTTTAATCTTACTATTATACTGCATCTGCAATGCATCTGTCTACGCACTCAACCTGTCCAAGTCACCCTGAAACCTCTCTCCGTAGTTCAAACTGCCACCCAGCTATCTGTCAACTGAAAATGTGCTTGTGTTACTTTTAATACCATCATCCAAATCATTATTATATATTGTAATTAATTGCGGTCCTATCACTGAGCCTTGCGGCACTCCACTCGCCACTGCCTGCCAACCAATTCTCTATCCATGTCAATACCATACACCCAACACCATGTCCACTAAATTTGCCCAATATTCACCTGTGTGGGAACTTATCAAAGGCTTTCTGAAAGTCCAGATACACTACATCCACTGGCTCTCCGTCATCCATTTAACTTGTCACGTCCTCCAAAAATTCCAGAACATTAGTGAAGCAGGGTTTACCCTTTATAAATCTATGCTGACTTGGACCATTCCTATTACTGCAATCCAAATTCGCCGTTATTACTTCTTTAATAATTGACTCCTGGATCTTCCCCACGGCCGATGTCAGGCAAACTGGTCCATAATTCCCCGTTTTCTCTCTCGCTCCTTTCTAGAAAAGTGGGATAACGTTAGCTACCCTCCAATCCACAGGAACTGATCCTGAAACTATAGAACTTTGGAAAAGGATCACCAATGCGTCCACAGTTTCTAGAGGTACCTCCCTGAGCATCCTGGGATGCAGACCATCAGACACTGCGGATTTGTCAGCTTTTAGTCCCCGTCAGTCTACCTAATACTATTTCTCACCTAATGAAAATGTATTTCAGCTCCTCTGTGTCACTAGATCCTATGTCCTCTGGTGCATCTGGGAGATTGCTTGTGCCTTCTTTAATGATGACAGAAGCGAAGTCCCCGTTCAACTCCTCTTCCATTCCCTTAATCCCCAAATCAATTTCACCGGTTTTTGACTTCAAGGGACCACATTTGTCTTTACTAATCCTTTTCTCTTAACATACTGACATAAGCTTTTTCTATCCTTCTTTATATTCTTGGTCATAAGGATCATATCTGGTCAGTATTAAGCCTGAAGAAGGGTCTCGTTCCGAAAACGTCACCCATTACTTCTCTCGAAAGATGCTGCCTCCCGCTGATTTAGTCCAGCATGTCTCGCTATAAATCATACCTATTTATATATATGTATACTTACACACACACACATACATATATATAAACCTACACACACACACTGCACACACACACACGCGCACACACACACACACACACACACACACACACACACACACACACACACACAAACACGCACACACACACGTGATCTATGTGTCACCCTATAAATCATACCTATATATGTATACTTACACACGCACACATATTAAATCTACACACAAACACACAACACACACGCGCGCACACACGCATGCACACACACACACAAAACACACACAAAACACACACACACACACACACACAAAAACACACACACACGCACACACACACACACACACACAAAAACACACACACACGCACACACACACACACACACACAACACACACACACACACACACACACACACACACACACACACACACACACACACACACACACACACACACACACACACACACACACACATGTCATCTAATATATATGTGTATTTGTGAGTATGTGTTTTTTACACACACTGAAATTCTATTATCGTTCTCTCGTTCATTATATTCTTTATGGTTGCCTATGTTTACATATTATGTTGTGCTGCTGCAAGTAAGTTTTTCATTGTTCTAACTGGGACGTCTGAAAATAAAACGCTATTGACTATTGACTTTGGACACTAAACGTCAACATCGTCTTTCATCCACGGCAGTGTTCATATATGTCCCTGGCCAGTGCGGGATACAGACCAGATATTCCAATATTAACTCCTCAGTGCCCTCCACGAGTCCTCCTCTCAGATATAAAGAAACATAGAAAACAGGTGCAGGAATAAACCATAAGACCCCCCAAGCAAGCACCTCCAATCAATTTGATAATATCTCATCATCCAAAATCGGTACACCGTTCCTGCTTTCTCCATTGATATCGTCAGCCTTCAGAGCTATATCTAATTCTCTCTTAATTATATACAGTGAATTGGCCTCCACTGTCTTCTGTGGCAGAGAATTCCACAAGATTCACATATTTCTGAGTGAAAATGCTTTTCCTCTCCTCAGTCCTAAAAGGCTTAACAGTTATTCTTGATCTCTGACCTTTGGTTCTGGAATCCCTCTACGCCGGGAACATTTTCCTGCATCTAGCCTGTCCAATCCCTTAAGAACGTTAGATGTTTCTGTAAGATCCCCTCCCATACTTCTAAATTCCAGTGAACGAAAGCCCAGTCGATCGATTCTTTCATCATACGTCAGTCGCGCCATCCCGAGAATTAACCTAGAGAACCTGCGCTGCACTCCCTGAATAGCACGAATGTCCTTCCTCAAATTAGGAGACCAACACGGCACAAAATTATCCACATGTTGTCACACCAGGGCCCTATCCAACTGCAGTAGATACCCCTTGCACCTATACTCAAATCAACTCGCTATGAAGGCCAACATGCCATTTGCTTCCAAGGCAGGAACGGGGTACTGATTGTGGATGATCAGACATGATCACATTGAATGGCGGTGCCGGCTCGAAGGGCCGAATGGCCTACTCCTGCACCTATTGTCCTTTGTCTATTGCCACTCCTGCTGTACCTACATGCTTACTTTCAGTGGCCGATAAATAAGGACTCCAAAGTCTCCTAGCACCTCCGCCATTCCTAATCGGACACCATTCAGATAATAATCTGCCTTCATGTGGATAGTTTGTTTTCTCCCAGAAGTAACCATTGAAACCTTCACCAATGCTCTCGCTCTCTAATTTTAAAATGACATGCTGTTGTTTAACGTGTTATTGTAAATTGCTGATCCCAATAGATGTATTATCTTGGGAGCTTTTGACGTACCTTGTTTTTTTCTGAAACTGTAGCTAACGTCAATGATCAGGAGACTGGTGTCGCTCGGGACATCTGTCCCCTATATTAAGAGAAGTGTGGACATCTCGGCACTAGTTTGGCACTGGGCTGCTGTGATACATCAGGCGTGGAATCGTCACTTTTGCAATTGGATCAAATAATGGCCATTTACTATCCCGTTCTGGCAGCGGTTGGTGTTCCCGGTGAGTCGACATTCACTTCTACAAGTGGTCTTTATCTTGTTGACTCTAATGATGCCGGGGTTTGCTGTTAATCCAAGAATCTGCAGATTCTGCAACCTTGAACAAAGCACAAGGTCCTGGAGGAACTCTGCGGCTCAGGCAGTATCTGGGGAGGTAATGGAGGTTGAGATACGAAACGTTGCCTGTCCATCCCCTTCTGAGATGCTGCCTAACGCGTTCAGTTCCCCTACTTACAACTCAGTGGGTGGAATATTGATTGTTCTTATTTCAAGTAACCCCTGCATTCCCTATCTCTCCATTCATCCTCCACGCACGTTGTACCGGCTTCAAAACCGTCTTGTTGAATCATTGTCTGTACTCGGTCTCACCTAAAAAACAACTAACAATGAGCTGTTTGCTTTACCGCCGTTACCTTTTTGCGAGTCCCTCTTTAGTTTGTTATTTTTCTCTCTATATCCTCGTCTATACTTCTCATTTCACTTTCACCCGACTCTCAGTCTGAAGAAAGGGATCGACCCGAAACGCAGCATTTAATTTTCTCCACAGATGCTGTCTGAAAAGCTCCAGTTGCTGCAGTTGTTTCTTTCTTCGTCTTAGAACAGTATTTGCTGTTACTTCCTTCACAGCGTTGCTCAGTCAATTCATTTGAGACACAGATTGTTTTGCTGTACTCTCTCTTGGTACTCTGATACGATATTTTCTCAATCCTATTGTTGCATTCGAGTTATCTCCGTGTCATAATGTAAATTGTGATCTCAGGCAATGTTTTTTGTCGCAATTGTGAATGTGTGAACGAATGCCCGGTGCCAGGACGGCAGTGACTTTTCCTTTTTATGCGGAACGGTCAGGCACTCTGAGGAGAGCAGAGTAGTACGATGCCGATATAATCTGCGGAGTAACCACTAAATTAAGACAGGAATTGAGGTCCTCGATTCCTCACCTGTCTGCACACTGACTGGAAAATAGCTTGCTGTACAAAGACGTTCCTTCCGTTTCAGGAAATTTAGATCAGACCACGAAACTGACCTTCGGAACAAGGTTGTATGTGCGCTTTCAGCCGCGTGCCAGCCTTTCATCTGTTTTCGCGTGTTTATATATGGGCACAGTGGAAACGCTACGCAGCCGGGAAATACTTTCCACTGGTTATTTGGCTGTTGGAGCTCTGCTTCAAGAAAAGTAGTAGTTTTTTTGTAGATGGACACAGAAAGCTGGAGTAGCTCAGCGGGACACGCCGCATCTCTGGAGTGAAGGAATGGGTGCTATTTCGGTTCGGGACCCTTCTTCAGACGGAAATTTACGGGAAAGGAAAACGAGAGATGAAGGCGATGATGTGGGGAGATATAGAACAATGACAAAAACATATGCAAAAAAGTAACGATAATAGCGGGGTCATGAATTTGTTAGCTTTTTTTGGGCGAAAACACGAGGCTGGTGCGACTTTGGTCGGAGAGGGATGGAGTGAGAGGGAATCCCGGGATAATGAAGTGAGAGAAATGAATATGCATACCACCAGGCTGTGAGCTTCCCAAGCTAAATATGAGATGCTGTTCCTCCAATTTGCGTTTGGCCTCACTCTGCCAATGGAGGACAGAAAGGTCAGTGTGGGAATGGGAAGGAGATGGACATTAAAATGTTTGACAACCGGCAGATAAGGTAAGTCGAGGCGGACCTACATAAGTTTCCTGCGTTCTGGTTGGTACTGTTATTTGCATGAAGGTGCTTCAATTTAAGACATGATATTCACTATTAAAGAAAACTCCAGAATGGTGTCGACCGAGAGTGCATCACGATTCAACAGCATACATTCAATTAATTGTCCAGATAAGCTTGCAGCCTGACAATCGTATGTTTCCCGAGCCAGTCCATGGGTTATGATAGAAACGTGAATTAATCGGTGTGCAATAGATAACTCCTTTCTAAGGGTAATATCACTATCCGGCCACCACTGTCCCGGCTTGCCAGAATCAGACTGCGCCTTCACTCTGCCTTGCACCAGTGCTAAAATCCGCAGATGATCTTCACGTACAATAAACTGCGAGATGCATTCGTTTCCTTCACGTTTATAATAACATTGCCGTTCCCCGCAGAGTGATAAGTTCTATTCCCACCTCATCTGCTCTCTGCCCCATTATTCAGCGAACGAGCAGAATTGGTCAATGAAAATCACACTACACTTGCCAGACAATGTATTCACGAATCGAGGCAAACCAGCACTCAACGTCACAATTGTCGACAACCCACGTATGACAGTCATTCGTCCAACCCATTGGATTCTTGCTCAACGCTGGTGTCAGGGGTTATGGGGGCCGGCCGGAGAATGGGATTAGGGAGTGATAGATCTGCCTCCATTGAATGGCACAGTACACTCATCGCGATCCTATCACTTAGGAACTTATGAACTTCCATTCGGGCCATTGTACACAGCTCGTTCCACCTTCTCAAGGTCTCGTTTCTACTGCAGCTTCAACAATGGCAACTTGCAATTTCAACCGGCTTGCCAGTATCACACTGCGCCTTCACTGTGCCTCGTCCCCAGTGCATCTTTACCCTGCCTAGTCTTCATTTCGCCTTCAACCTGCCCAATCCCCACCGCGCATTCATCCGGAGCACTCTCCACCACAGCTTCACCCTGCCCAACCCCCACTGCACCTTCACCTTGCCCTGATCCCTGCGTAATTCCGCCTTGTCTAATCCCGCTGCACATACACCCTGCCCAGTCCGCGCTGCACATTTACATTATCGAGACCAACTTCCCCTCACCCTCCATAACCGACGCTTGCAGCTTCATCATTATCAGGTCTCATCCCAACCACACACTACCCGAATGCCCTTTGTATGGCGCATTGACTCGGTCCATTTCCCCTGCCTTCTGCACTTTGTCATTAATCCCTCATGCAACTCATCTCCATTACAAATGTACATTGTCCATTTAACAACGCGCAAATATCCCGTGTAGTTTCTCATAAACATTTCCCAAACCTTTTAGTTTATTCGACGTCAAATAATATCGTGGATGGATTTTTTATTTAAACGCATTATGTATACACTGAAAACAGATCGTTGATGCCATAGCTTATAGCTCAATTATCTGGTATCACGACAGACTCCAATGCGTTTATAACAAGTTATTGTTTTAAAGAAAGACCCACAACGTGCAATAGTAACTCAACAGGTGAGGCAACATCCTTGTAGAACACCGTTAAACGCCGATGAAGCCAAGAACTTTCCAGTGCCTCATGTGGACTCGCTCCTAATTATACCCTCCAAATACCTTCAGCTCAACGTACTTTCTTTCCTCTGAGCTCATCCTCCGGCAACTCGTCAATCCTCTTGTGTCAACAGTTCTGATAGTTTAATCTCTCGCCTTTGTCCAAACATCAGCCTATCGACGTCCACCCCCGCGTTCCCTCCCACCTGCGTTCACCTGCTACCTGACATGCTTTGGCTTGCACCTCCTTTCTTCAGCCTTTATTTCCCGTAAAAACAGTCTGAAGAACAACGCCGACCGGAAACGTCGTCTATCCATTTTCTACAGGGATGCTGCCTGACCCGCGGAGTTACTCCTGCAGCTTCTCTTTTTTCTGATAATGCGGTTTCCGCGGCACATTGTTTCTATGAGTCGTCCTTGATCTCAGCTATGAATTTCTTCTTTGTGTTTTCTTTCGCTTGCAGTGAACCTGCTGACGATTCTGATCCTGTCCCGGGGGGAGTGTGGTCTCTCCAAATGCATCACTCGCTACTTGGTGGGAATGTCAATGGCCGATCTCCTGGTCATCGTCACCGACGTCTTATTGAGAACAGTTTTTGTAATGTATTTCCCACATTCATTCCTGAACATCACGCCTGTCTGCTCCACTAACGTGGTCCTAGCCTTCGCAGCCACGCTAATCTCTGTCTGGTTGACGGTCGCGTTTACATTGGATCGATTCTTGGCCATTTGCTATCAGAATATGAAAGCAAAGTATTGCACCGAGAGAACGGCAACAGTTATTATGGGGATTGTGAGCGTATTTAGCTGTTTAATAAGTGTGCCCTGGTATTTTGCAATGGACCCAGAATACAATATGGACAATATACCCAGGGGCTGCGTCTTGAAACTCGCTTTCCTAAACTTAACATCATGGGCTTCATTTGAGCTGCTGACAATCAGCTTAATGATGTTATTCCCGTTCTTTCTGTTGCTGTTGCTCAACTCACTGACCGCCAGACACATTACAATGTCCGGTCGAGTCCGCAGAGGGCTCCGCGGCCGTAATACTGGACATAATGACCCGGAGATAGAGAACCGAAGGAAATCCGTTGTTCTCCTCTTCTGCATATCCAGCAGTTTTCTATTGTTATGGAGCACAGTAGTAATATATGTATTGTCCGAGCGTGTATTCGGGATTCGGTATGTCAAGGGCAGCAAATTCGAATCAGTTGCGTTAATGCTTCAAGTTTTGAGTACCTGTACCAACACGGCAATATATGTCCTGACACAAAACAAATTCAGAGAGCAGATGAAGAGCGCCGTGAGTTACCCAATATATCTCATTGTAAAGTTAGTGAAAAAGAGGAATGCTTTGTTGATGCGCACGAGAGGGGGGGGGGAAGAGAGAGAGAGAGAGAGAGAGAGAGAGGAGAGAGAGAGAGAGAGAGTGAGAGGGAGAGAGGCAGACAGGAAGAGAGTGAGAGAGAGAGAGTGAGAGTGAGAGAGAGAGTGAGATAGAGAGAGATGTGTATGTGGCTGTGAGAGAGAGAGACAGAGAGTGTCTGAGGGAGAGAGAGAAGGGGGGAGAGAAGAAAGAGAAGAGAGAGGGAAAAAGAGAGCGGTGAAGGATGGAGAGACAGAGAGACAGACAGAGAGAGAGAGGGAGAGAGATGAGGAGAGAGAGAGAGAGAGAAGAGAGAGAGAGGAGAGAGAGTGGGAGAGAGAGGAAAGGGAAACATAGAAACATAGAAACATAGAAATTAGGTGCAGGAGTAGGGACCATTCAGCCCTTGGAGCCTGCACCGCCATTCAATATATCATGGCTGATCATCCAACTCAGTATCCCCGTACCTGCCTTCTCTCCATACCCTCCTGATCCCCTTAGCCACAAGGGCCACATCCAACTCACTCTTAAATATAGCCAATGAACTGGCCCTCAACTACCCTCTGTGGCAGAGAGATCCAGAGACTCACCACTCTCTGTGTGAAAAAAAGTATTTCTCATCTCGGTCTTAAAGGATTTCCCCCTTATCCTTAAGCTGTGACCCCTTGTCCTGGACTTCCCCAACATCGGGAACAATCTTCCTGCAATCTATCCTGTCCAACCCCTTAAGAATTTTGTAAGTTTTCTATAAGATCCCCTCTCAATCTCCTAAATTCTATTAAGATCTTTAGAGAGTATAAACCCGAGTCTTTCCTTTCTTGATCAGACAGTACCTCTCAATTCCTGACATCCCAGGAATTCAGTATGGTGAACCTTATCTGCACAAACAGCACACCCGCTATAAAACCATCTCCACCACCACACCTATTAATGTCCTATCAAAAGCACGCTGACACCCGAGACCAAAACTCTCCACTACGCAATACTCCAGGTGTGGTCTCATACCAAGACCCTGTACAACTGAAGTAGAACCTCCCTGCTCCTGTACTCAAATCCTTTTTGCTATGAAAGCTAACATACCATTGCTTTTTTCACTGCCTGCTGCACCTGCATGCCTACTTTCAATGACTGGTGTACCATGACACCCAGGTCTCGCTGCATCTCCCATTTCCTAATCGGCCACCATTTAAATAATAGTCTGCTTTCCTGTTTTTTGCCACCAAAGTGGATAACCTCACATTTATCCACATTATACTGCATCTGCCAAACATTTGCCCACTCATCCCAACCTATTCCAAGTCACCTTTGCAGTCTCCTAGCATCCTCCTCACAGCTAACACTGCGCCCCCCAGCTCAGTGTCATCCGCAAACTTGGAGATGTTGCATTCAATTCGCCTCATCCAGATCATTAATATATATTGTAAATAGCAAACAGGGGTTGCCCAGCACTGAGCCCTGCGGTACCCACTAGTCACTGCCTGCCATGTGTGAAAATGACCCGTTTTACTCTCTACTCTTTGCTTCCTGTTTGCAGAGCCAGTTTCTCTATCCACATCATACTGCGACCCTTAAACCGTATGCTTTAAGTTTAGAGTATACTAATCTCTTATGTGGGACCTTGTCGAAAGCCTTCTGGAAGAAGAGTCCAGAACATATACCACATCTTTCTTTCCTCCCATTATCCACGCTACTAGTTATACATGCGCCTCTCGAATAATTCCTCACCAGATTTCGTCAGACATGATTATATATAACCAATTTCGTAGTAAATCCATGCTGACTTTGTCCAATGATTTCACCACTTTCCAAATGTGCTGCTATCCCATCTTTATATAACTGACTCTTAGCAGTTTCCCCACTACCGATGTTAGACTAACTGGTCTGTAATTCCCTTTTCTCTCTCCCTCCCTTCTTAAAAAGAGGGGTTACATTTGCTACCCGTCCAATCCTCAGGAACTACTCCAGAATCTAAAGAGTTTTGAAAGATTATCACTAATGCATCCATATTTCCTGAGCTACTTCCTTAAGTACTCTGGGATGCAGCCTATCTGGGCCTGGGGATGTATCGGCCTTTATTCTATTCAATTTACCCACACCACTTCCCGACTGACCTGGATTTCACGTCCATTCCTCCTTTGACCCACAGTCCCCTGCTATTTCCGGCAGATTATTTATGTCTTCCGTAGTGATTAGACGTGGAACCAAAGTAGTTATTCAATGGTCCCGCCATATCCTTGTTCCCCAGATCAACTCACCTGTTTTCTGACTGCAAGGGACCTACATTTGTTTTAACTCACCTCTTTCTCTTCACATACCTATAAAAACTTTTGCAGTCAGTTTTTTTATGTTCCCATGCAGTTTTTCTTTCATATCTATTTTTCCTTTCCTAATTAAGCCCTTTTGTCCTCCTTGCCTGGTCTCTGAATTTCCCCCAGTCCTCTGGTATGCTGCTTTTTCTCCCTGGGCTACTTTGTACGCATCATCCTTTTGCTTTGATACTATCCCTGATTTCCACCTTGTTAATCCACGGATGCACTACCTTCCCCGATTTATTCTTTTGCCAAAACTGGATGAACAATTTTTGTAGTTCATCCATGCAGTCTTTAAGTGTCTTCCATTGTATATCCACCGTCAACCCTTTTAAGAATTAATTGCCAGTCAACCTTGGCCAATTCAACGTCTCATACCCTCCAATAGTTACCTTTCTTTAAGTTCAAGAACCATTGTTTCTATGAATTAACAATTGTCACTCTCCATCCTAATGAAGAACTCAATCATATTATGGACCCCCCCCCCCCCCACTCTTGCCCAAGGGGGCACGTTACAACAAGACGGCTAACTACCCCTTCCTCGATTACTCAAAGAAAACCCAGTCCTAAAATAGCCTGCTCCTCGACTCGTTGGTTCCTCTACATGTTGATTTAGATAACTATCTCCGCATGGACATTCCAAAAAATCCTCGTTCCTCAGCACCCCTGCCAATTTTTGAGTTAACCCAATCGTACTGTAGATTGAAGTCACGCTATTATAACTGTTTTGCCTTTGCGTCGCACGCGCATTTCTAATTTCCTGTTTGATACCATCCCCAACTTCTCCAACTTCTCCTTCTACTGTTTAGGTGGCCTGTACACAACCACCCCACCAGCACGTTTTCTGCCCCTTAGTGTTTTTTAGTAGCTCTACCCATACCGATTCCACATCCATCCCAAGCACAATGTCCCAAGGCCTTTCCATTGATTTAATCTCTCTCTCGTACCCAGCAACGCTACCCCACCTCCTTTTCCTTTCTCTCTATCCCTCCTGAATATTGAATATCCCTGGATGTTCAGGAGGGGCTCCTCCCAGCCTATCGTCACCCTGGGAGCCATGTCCTCCGTGATCCCAACTATATCATAATCATTAATATCTATCTTGCACTTCAACTCGTCCACCGGGTCGTCCGGAAAGAGATAAGAGACAGAGAAAGAGGAATATAAATAGCTAAAGAGAGAGAAAGGGAGAGAGAGAAATAGAGATCAACGAGAGAAAGATAGAGAGAGCGAAGAGAGTGAGTGAGAGAGATGAGATATACAGAATGATAAAGAGAGAGATAGAGAAAGAGAGTCAGAAAGAACAGAGAGAGAGAGAAAAGGGAGAAATAGATAATGAGAAAGAGAACGAGAGAGAGTGTGGTGGAAGCGAACGAGATAGAACGAGAGAGAAGGGGAGAGAGAGAGAGAAAAGAGAGAGAGAGAGAGCGAGAAGAGAGAGAGAGAGAGAGAGAGAGAGAGAGAGAGAGAGAGAGAGAGTTGAGAGAGAGAGAGGGTTGGGGGGGGCAAATGGTAAAAGTGGGAGAGAGGAAGAGTGAATGGGGTACAGAGACAAAGATAAAGAGAGAGAGAGACCGAGTGGGAGAGACGAGATTGGGTGTTGGAGAAACGCGAGGTAGATGATAGAGAAAATAGAGAGAGAGAAAGAGAGAAATATAGAGGAGAGTGGGGAGGGTAGAGGAAAGGGTGAGGGAGAGAGGAGAGATATACTGATAGGGAAATGAGAGAGATAGAGAAGAGAAGGATATATAGATAGAGGGTGAGAGGAAGAAGGAGTAGAGAAAAAGAGAAACGAGAGGGAGAAGAGAGAGAGAGAGAGTGAGAGAGGGTGGAGAAGCGAACGGGAGAGAGAGAAAGAAAGAGGGAGAGAGAATAGGGAACACAGAGATAAAGAGAGTAAGATATAAATAATAGATAGAGGGAAAGAGAGACAGAGGGAGAGAGAGAGCAATGAGAGAGAGTGATAGAGAAAGAGACAGAGATAGAGGAACGATAGATATAACGAGAGAGAGCGAAAGAAAGAGATGGGGAGATCGAGGGAGAATGAGGGAGAGAGAGAGAGAGAGAGAGAGAGAGAGAGAGAGCGAGAGAGAGAGAGTGAGATAGAGAGAGAGAGAGAGAGGAGAGAGAGAGAGAGAGAGAGAGAGAGAGAGAGAGAGAGAGAGAGGGAGGGAAGTATAAAGCAGAGAGAGGGAGAGAACGAGGTTAGAAGGGAGGAAAAGGGAGAGGAGAGAGAAGACAGAAGGAGAGAGAGAGAGAGGAGAGAGAGAGAGAGAGAGAGAGAGAGAGAGAGAGAGAAGAGAGAGAGAGATAGAGAGAGAGAGAGAGAGAGAGAGAGAGAGAGAGTAGAGAGAGAGAGAGAAGATGAGAGAGAGAGGGTGGGGGGAGGGGGAAAAAGAAAGGAGAGAGGGGAGGAAGTAAGGAAAATCAATTCGTTCTTTCTATAGCATCAAGTTCTGTGTAGCCTGTATAAATACGCCGATATATGTCCCGACCACAATATAGGCATAACATTAGTCAATCCGATATAAATGCACGTGAGTTAGCGGAATGGGACATTCACATTTTCCCTGCAGAGGAGCAGGTAGACGTTAGTTTTAAAAAGAATCAGGTCCTTCGCCAAAGAGTACAAGTGTTCACAAATCGTGACATATTTTCCGCAAACAACCGTGCACAAAAACACAGAAAGCAGTAACTGGGATTATGGAAAATAGGGAGTACGGATCCTATTAGGACATCCGGAAAGAGATATAAATGTTGGGATGCTGTTTGAGCTAATTTTCACTGAAAGAGCCGGGGAACGTGATGGGAAACATGCCTGCAGAGAGAATGTAACTTAAGGTGTCGTTTGTCGGAAATGCAATAGTTTATATTTTGTAAGCCTTAATCGACAATCGAAAAGGGGCCGATGGTATTCATAAGTAATTTGAATGTTGTATCCGGCAGATAAACACAAACTAGGCTGGACTAATACACAGACATGACAGGCTCTTTGTAAAGTACAGAATAGTGTAAGGCTTGGATGACAGCATGTGGGAGAGGAATTCTTCCATTGTGGGGTGAGAGGGTCTAAGGACGGGGGGGATCGGGGAAGGGAGCTGGGGGTTCGTGCGCTGGGCCGGGTCGCTGATTGAAAGGACCGGGAGAAGTTCTGTTAGGAAGGAGATGTATAGTCGTGTGGAGATTTCTTTAGTCAGGGGGGGGAGTGGTGGTCAACAAGTCTGGTGGAAATGGGGGGCTTATGCCCGCGGCCTAAGGTAAGACAACAACGGTGGCGGTGACATAGCGGGGGTGCGGAGGACGGTTGGTTAGACCTAGCAGGTGAGCAGAGGAGAACAGGACCAGTAGATGGCGGGAAGAAGGCTGTGGTAACGAGGCAATGGTGAAGAGTTTAGGGCCCGCCCCCCCAGACTATACCCCACCCTCCCACCACCCACTCCATCTCTTCTTCTATATCCTGTTTTCATCACAAGTAGCAGCAGAGTTTGTGTAGTCATTACCAGCCTGAGGACTCCGTTCAGTTGACCCGCAGTTCTGTTCTCTTCTTTCTAATTTTCATCATTCAAGGACCATAACAGTCTCTGTCCGTGCATCCTCGTCGTCTGCCAACTATATAAAGGCAGGCAAAGTCAGCAACACGGCATATCCGCGGAAGAGACAACGTGTGTGGCCTCCTACCATCGGGAAGAGACCCGGAGAGAGGACAAATAATGCCTAAGACTGCCAGCGATCGCAATCAAGTTTGCTTCAGGCAGTTTTGAATCGATCGTGTGACTGTCTAACAAACACAGAACACCCCGAACATTTAGTCACCAATCCTCACCAACGTTACTTCTCCTGTCTTTTAATCCGTCGTACTCCATCTGATTTCACAGGTGTATATACCCTCACGACAACCACATACAGCTATTGAGATGAAACATGGCATGGAAGAATGCGGGTGGTGAGGTGGGAGGTGGTGGGTATAGATGGGACGAGGGCGGACTGTGGGGAGCTCTGTTAAATGAAGGAAGACAGGGCGAAGAGAAATAGACAGAGGGCGGCGTGGAGGGTGAGAAGAGAGAGAGAGTGGCAAGGAAATGAAACGGTGCGGGAAATGATGGTGGGTGAAGAGAAAGGGGGCGAGAGAGGCAGGTGGGAGTGAGACATCAATGAGTTGGATTTAGAGAGGGCTGGGGGAGTGAGAGAATTGAATAGGAAGCAGAGTGGGGAGAGGAGGAGAATGGGAAGGGGAAAATTAGCTGAGGAATGTGCGGATGTGGAGGAGAGATGAACGGAGGGTGTGGGGGTAGAGTGTGACCGAGCGAGATATTTGTGAGTGGAGAGTGCGTTGATGGGGCTTATCCCCAAATCAAAGTGTTCCTTGTCCTTGTATACAATTTGTAATAATGGCCTATGACTTTCTCTGATGGGGTTTAACCCCCTAAATTCAAAGGTGTTCCTGTCTTGTAATGTTGTAATAATCTTATGACTTTCTCCGATGAGGGCCATTATCCAAAATTCAAAGTGTTACCTTCTTGTAAACTTTTGGTAAGTGATCGTGATGACTTTCTCTGATTGGGGTCTTATCCCCAAATTCAAAGTGTTCCTTGTCTTGTAATTTGTAATAATCTTATGACTTTTCTCTGATAATAATTTAATTTAATTTAAATGTCAGTATTAATTATTCTATTATGTGTATCCGGTAGTGGGTCCTTTAGCGATTTCTATCTCCTAGTTGTCGAATTTGGTTTCTTATCTTATCTGTCTTTGTTCATTCTTATTTTGTTATTTTGAAAAGCTTGGTATGAAAATATTTATCGCGCCTCGAATATAATCTTTACAAGATTTCCATAATAGAGTAGGTGATATGTCTGGCGTGGTGTCATTATTTCGAAAAAAAGGTCCATTCTACTCGCTGTTTAAAAATATGTACTACCTTGTGGGTCTTTCTTTTAAAATGTGAGGATTGTATTTCCTTGATGTTCTTAGTCATGATCCTTCCATGATGTTAGAAAAAAAGTTTATTGGGAGTAGGTGATCTGAGAATCCGTATTTGCGTGGTAATTTGGTTTAGAAGTAGTGGGGTATTAGTTTTGGTACCACCCAATATAATGATCTGATACTTGAATATGTCTTTGTACATAGAATAGAACTGATAATCCCCTGCCGGTCGAGGATTGCAATCCCCAGCCTCTGTTATGTTTGTGTTTTTTATATCTTGTTTAGAAGTTTGCTAGTTTTGGATTTCGTAAACGCTCTCTTGTTTTTGAATTGGATTTACCTAAGTAATGTCTAAAACACATTAAAGTCTCCACCTGTATTATTCCTATTCTAGTAGTTATATTCTGCAATTATGATTCAAGATTTAATATGAAAAAATGCGTGTTGTCAAAGTTGGGCGCGTATATGTTACCCAAGTGAATTGTGGGGGCAGCGTGGATCTCGCCCGATAGCACGGATCTCGGCGGCGATATCGGTCCTGTGCCCGTTATACGTTACAGGGTGGAACTGGTTTATGGTTGTTTTAAGAATGGAATTGCGGCGTCTGTTTGCGGAATAAATAATAGACGGGGTTTCGCGAGCCTAGGATAGAGTGCGACAGTGTGAGTGCGGGGCACGGTGAAAAGTTTGTCGGGCTATCGCATGTATCGCGGACCGACGAGAGAGTCTACGGTTGTGTGCTTGGGGAAGTTTAAGATTCGTTGTCTTTGTACGGAAGAGCAATATAGCTGTGAGGTGTGAGTGCTTTCACACTGAGCTAGAATCTTACACTTTTAAAGCGTTCGTTATAACAAGACCCCTAGGACGTTGGCACAACTTTAAAAACAGGGAAATGTGAGATTCCTCTGCCAGTTTAAATTGTGATTGGTTATTGGTCTTTTATTTTGAATAGATTTAATACCTAGCGGTGGGTGGGGCGGTGGTCGGGGCGGGTCATGCCGGTGGACGGCTGGTGCAGGCGGAGGTCCTTTATCAGATAAAGGGGGACCATTTACCCCTACAAAGTTCAGGTATAGTAAGCAATTCCCTACTGCGTCCTGTGTCCTTAGAATAAAAAAAAAACACACATGTGACTAATGTGGTGATAATTAAAAAAAAAAAGTGCAAGTGATAATGGGGACAGTGGTTCCGAAGCTTGTCGACACTGAAACATGTGACCCACCTGACAGGTGGGAGACAGCATATTATCGATTTCTGCATTCCGATTATAAAATCAAACGAAATAGCTCTCCACTTTTCTCGATTAATCATAACATATTGTAACAGGACCGGTATTCAAAATCAGAGTGTATAGGTACCCATTTGCAGTATATAGCCTCAATAAATTCCGGCTATAAA